>JARHVA010002253.1:172500-312500 GCA_037957365.1 Torreya grandis | reverse complement strand
AAATTACTAATGATTATCATTTTTATTGACATCCTAACTTGAATAAGTGCTCATTTAGTTGTGATGTGTGAGTGTGAATACAATGCAATTTTCTCTCTTCATATAAGGATACTATCATCGAGGAGAGAATTATAGATGCATTGTAGATGGCATGAAAGTTAATTTTATGTATATAGGTATGAAACTACATTTGATAGTGAAATTGTGCATATAACATTCATTTCCATATAGGACGGGTAGGATAGCTTATTATAAACCATTTATTCAAATAATAATCAAGAATTTCTATATAATTATTATCAACACATGAAAAAAACTAGGTTTTATGATAGTGATGATGATGAATATGTTGAAGAGCAAATAAAATCCAATAAACTAATTCCAAAATATGGTAAGTTGGTTATAAATATTCTACTAAAAATACATAAGATGATTGGAATTCCATGTTTAAATTAGTGGGTGAATATGGATATACACTTGATGATTATGACATATACAATATAATCCATACATATCCCCATCCCTTTATTGGGATAATTAGTTAGCTTGAACATAATGTGTTGTACATATATTTTTGATGTTACTTGATTTTTCACCCTCTATATTTTTTTATATTGATATACATGTGTACATATAATTTTTCATTAACCATTCTTATATCCCTTGGATTTGATTTGGTTATGATGATTGTAATTTCCATTAGCTTTTGATTGTTTATCCTGACCCAAAAATTCATGATAGATATCCTATAGTGATACATCATTTATAATATTATGATCCTAGTGCATATTTGTTGTGGCATACTACTTGTTCACCCCTCCATACTAACTATCTACACTTTCTATTTTTATTTCATAAATTATGATTACATGATCACATATATTCTATGCCTATATTTATTTGTGAAATTTTTCTACACATCACTTATTTCCCATTTGGGGCATGAATCTTCCTATCTCCCCATGCTATTTTGAGACATGATTTTATGATTCACACATATAGTGGGGGAATATGTCTTTCCTTCACTTCCTCAATAATTATTTGATATTACATTTGGTGCACATTATGTGTTGACATAATTTATTGATTGTTTAGATTTATTATACTCTTATGTCTTTGAATCCTTACCTCTTGGCATTACTTGGTTAGATATTTGTGTGCTTAAATTCAAAAAATAAAATAAAATGAAAAAGTAAAATAGTCATTTAAAAATTCAAAACCAGGACTTATGCATGACATGTTTTTCTAGTTTACATGATTGATTGATGTTATTTATAATATACATGGTGAGTTACATATTGATTTTCTATGCACGTGATTTATTTTATTTTATTTTTTTGTGTGTGTGTGACATTAATTACACCTAGGGTTTACCTTTCTATATTGGGGGTATGCCTACATGGGGGAATATTTGCACACTTATCATGTTACATATTTATATACTGATGCATTGGACATTTTAGACTGTACACATGATTTCTCTTACGTATAATTTTTAAGGTGGTATTTCCTATGGATATTGTAATTTTTTATATTATAAGATGGTATTGATGGATTATGGAAATTTAAATTATTTACTCAGTGCATGTTTGATGATTATGATTATTACATTGATGTGATTATTGATGTGTGTTATGTTAAATGTTGTCTAATTTCATTAATTGTGTGTTGTCACATTGCATGTAAATTATGTCAGAGGCTCCTCTTGTCCATATCATGTATATTTCAGGTCAAAGTCGAGTTAGTGTTGAGTCCTATATTAAGTGCTTATGTGTTTTATGATCATGATATTATGTTTGTATATGTGTGAATACACCAATGACTATTATTGAGTTTAGTATCATGATTTATATCACACATGATTCTACTATGTGTGATTCCTTGATTTATATCATGCATCTACTGTAATGCTTATAACTACATGTTCAATCGATAAATCTAGTTGACATGATACTTGTATACCCATTCCATTGGAATACATGTTTTGTACATACTTGAATTATTGAATCTTTATATGATGACATATCTTATCAAATATTTATATAATGACATACCTTATCATATATGTTAAATCCAAGATCACTTTTATAATCTTCCCAAGAAAACCAATATATATATATATATATATATATATATATATATAAGTGGGATAACTAGTCTAACCCCAAGAGTGAATAGTGTCATGTGTCTCAGTTTCATTAATGATAACCATATGATATGATATGGATACACCAATTCCATATATAAAAATGGAATATGTAATTATAACACATATTTCCATACATGTAAAACATCAAACAACACAATATTTAACATCAAAATTGTAGAATCATTAGAGGCATAATGTGCACCTCGATCATGCCCTATCATAAATTTATGAGGTTGATATTTTGATCCTAGTCACTTAGCATATTATAAATTATAAATATTTACAAATATTAATCAAAGAATATGCCACACATCTTGTAATGCCATTATCATCTCCCTTGTCAGGAGTAAAAATGTGCATGTGTTAAAATTCCATTTGTCAAGTAAATAAAAAATCATGTGCATAACATAAGGCATCACCCCTAGACTAATAATGTACCCAAGACCCACACTATCAATAAATAATTGATTTTCATCACTAAGAGCCTTATCTACTATGGTATCCATATGTCTCCCATGATGAAACTCTTAAACATAAACATTCCCTATAGGCACATCAAAACCATGAAAATAAGATTCAATTTGAAATAAATATATGGAAACATATGTCAAAATGATCAAATCAACATTACCATGGTTTAATATTATCTATAGATTCTTACGACAATGAAAAAATTCTTGCAACAGACTCCATTGATAGGATTTTAGATAGTGCCAACAAGGATTGGATACTAATTATCATCTATAAGATGGTGTTAGTAACCAATCTAACACAACTAAAAATGAATAAAAAATGAATAATTTCAAATTACTAAAAATAAAGTGAAAATTGAGTTTTTCATTAAATACTAGGGCTAATGGGTCCTCCACCTATAGGCAAGTCTCAGAATGCTCAAATCGCATGGGACTAACAACTTATTGCATCAACATGATCTCAAGTTAGAGTGAAAATTTGATAAAAAATATAGTGTAAATGGATTCTAAAATAAAAAATTTAAACCTATTTATATATTTTTTTATGTGTAATAAATTCATAAATCAAATATTAATACAAAGGAAAATAGAACTCATGATATCTTGAGACTTGTTCATCCATTTCACCTCCCATCAAATGCATTAGAATATGCATAAAATGATATTGTATATGGTGATAGTTTTAGGGTCATATAATATTGAGCCACAACATGACATGTTATATACCTATTTATAGGATATACATGAGATTGCTTAGTTACTCTCAAACAATTTCACTAGTATTATGATTGGGGGTAGATTATTACACATATTTCAATACAAATCATTAATCCTTCAATAAGCCTTCTCTGTGTAATGATAAAAAATTATCTATGAAACATAACTTATTATGACATAAATCTACCATTGGTTAAAATAATCATGACTTTGAGTAACTTGTATATATCCAATCACTTGAGGGGATACACATATTTAATATAATTAAAATAGTCACTGATCTTTTTAATATTACTATTTATAATAAATATTGAAAATTTTAATTCTAAATGAAACTACAAACATTACCTTATTATGATTATTTATAGTGTGCTAAAAATATTAATTTACTTAAAAAACATGTTCACATGAGATCACAATGATAAAAAATATTTCTATGATGACATATCTTGTCATGTTGATATATGTAATTTACATGATTAAATTTTTCTATACAACACATGATGCATATAACTTGGTATTTTGAGATGAGTGATTCACAATCTTTATTGCTCATATAAAAAATAGGGCATATATTGGGCTTGTTTAAGATAATAAATCCATGATATAAACACATTTCACATTTTGATAAAAAGTATATATTCACATGGATCAAACCGAGCATATATAGACATTTATGGAGCATTCTACAAGATTGTGAGGAATACTTGAGACATTTGAGGGCATTCTAAGACATAGTTTATGAATTAGATAGGTTAGACTAATTAGGTTGAGAGGCATTCTATAACATTATGATATAAAAATTATGAAATTATTTATCACTTTAATGGATAGAGAGATTAAATTAGGGCATGAATTTAATTCATGCAAACACTTTTTTTTGTAATTAGGATTGGTAAGGAATAATGGTAATATGTAATCACTTTGGGTCTATAATCATCTATAGTAGTTGGTATTTTTACATAATAACCTATTTGGGGTTCCAATTTTACATACAAACCTATTTTAGGGTTCTAATTTTACATATGAACTTGTTTCAGGGCTCCACTTTTACATATAAACCTATTTTGAAGTTCCATTTTTGGATAAAAACATGATTTCAAGATTCTAAAATTAAAAATACTTATTTAATATCTTATTTGATTATCTAGACAAGAAAATAGAAGGGATAATATCACATTCACCATATTAGTTGGGTCATTTGGGACCCATGGCATATCCAATCCAAATGACATGATCACACTTTAGAAACAATAAAAGATCACATACCAACATGTATAGTTATTCTTTTATTATTTTAAAAATTCACTATAGTACTATCTATTTGGAATAACAAGCTATCTAATTATGTTCTTGATTGATTAAAGGTATGTGTTGGACATTATTAGACACTAGAGTAATGAAAATTAAAAAATTAAAATACCAATGTATGTAATTTTTTAATCCCTTTAAATTGATATTTAGTATTAAATTTAAGTACTAGATTAAAGGGGGTGGAGGGCATCTATAGAAACTCAAATTTTGTATGATCATTGTTTATAAATTTTTTTCATGTGACTTTACATATATGGACTCTCATTATGAGTGGGGTATTTATTGGTGTTTTATCTTAGTCTTACACTCTCTTGTTTGCTTAGCTTTTTCACATAATATTCTATTGATATTTATCTATGATTTTGGTGTTGTAATATGAATCCTTGGTTTAGTATTCTTTGTAAATGCTCTTTTGTAAATGCTCAATATAATTTTAGTAAACTTAGACTATGTTGGTTACTGAAAGGGTCTGAGGTTTTTGATAGTGTCCTGGCATGATTTTCATGTCCATTTTGAGTTGGACACCATTTGTAATTCCTTAAGATAATTTTAAGGACAAACATTCATTTAAATAAAAACATTCATAGAGTGAAATAGACACCTAGATGACTTATATTCAGTTTGAGCATAGATCTAAAGTTTTCTATAGGAATAAATATGATTATTCATATCTATTTTGTGCTTATATCAAAAGAGGACCTAGGAGGAATTGATTGTATACTTGCATTCACATAATTTGGCACAAACACACACATAATTAGGAGAACTACATACATTTTGAGCCCTTTTTGGATTATTGGAATGCAGGAAATACTCAGTGGGGAGTGGTTTAGATTAGTACAACCCAAAAATTTAACCTATTTTTTAGGTAATCTTTTGGTTAAAAGTATAAGTAGGGTTCAAATAAAAGGAGAAGGGAAATAAATATCAATGCACAAGATCGAAGGTAAGCACACATAAGAACCATCTATATGTGTAGATAGAACATTCATAAAACTTACAAACTTCCACAACATATAGGATCACTTTTGAAAAAACCTTGATAGGATAGACTACCCTAGGCATCATACTTTATTAGTAACATGTAGGTAGTTTTTGAGCCAATGATGAAGCACATACAATAAATTTTTAGATTTAGTGATGACTTCTATGGGTGGAAGAATAAATGAATAAGATAATTACTATTATACTCTATTTATTTTATATTTATAAATATTTTAAGTTAAATATATAGATTATCAATTTTACTTCAAATTTGTATGTTATTTCTATATTTTACATACTCTGATTATCTACAATTTGACACTATTTTAGGACCCCCAATCCAACATAAGTAAAACAAAACCATAACTAGATAATATTTTAAGATTTTAAATAATTTTTGTACCTCAATGGTGTGGTATGTATTACAAATTTTCTTCCTTTGGTGAAGCTCTTTTACCTTATTCCTCTTTAGAAACCCTAAGGGGGAATCTATATTTATAAGTGTAGGTAGAGAAAATGTCATATTATTTTTATACCTTTTCTCAATTCTATTTCCAAATTCATGATGTGCTCGGATGTATGGATTTAGTTACAAAATTATTTGTGGATGCACATGATCAAACACGCAACATATCCCCTTGATAAATAGATGGTTTGAATTGATAAGTGATGGGATTAATGTATGAGTGGATCTCTAAAAGGGCATCAATTCATTATGTTATCAAGACTTTATATGAATGGAGGGGGAACCCTCTATTTATTTATTTTCTAAATGGATGTGGAACATTTCCCTTAGAGTAAGATCTATGGTTGAGGATTAGTCCTCCCTCCCATAAATGAGGGAGGTTGAGTATGCAATAAAAAGGGATCAAGTGTGTAAGAGGAGGAATTGATGAGGCATGTGCTTATGACATGCCTTGTTGAAAAAGGGATTACATGGGGAGTAGAAATGAATTAAAATTCATTTGTTTGAGAATGTAAGGAAAATAGGATTTATTAAATTTATGAAAATAGGGATATTCTTAATTCCATAGATTTTCCAATTAGAATAAAAATAGCTTAATTAATTGAGAATCAATTAACTAATAGGATGTGATGTGAATTTTATGGGAAAGGATGTAATCTTAGAAGAAATAATTAATTTATCAGGGCAAATAAATAATGATTGAACTAGAGACATCAATGTGAATATAAAATTTATTATATGATTTAGGGATGCTATCAATGTGGATGGAGGGATAGTTGGAATCGACAAGAAGTGTTAGATTTTAAGTCTCTACATTTCCCCCTTATTTGATAAGGCATTAAAATACATGATGGGTGAAGTAATGAATTTTTAGAAAAAGAATAAGCTAAAAAAGGTGGATGAAAATTAGAATATGAAGATGAAATAATACAATGGATGATGTCCCCTTGGGAGGGCATGTCAAGAAGAAAGACATGAATCAACTCTTGAAAAAGAGAGGAAAAATATAGAGTGGAATAATTAAGGGGTGGGTGATGAATAAATAAGTGATTTATATGCATGATTATGATGATGACAAGATGATATTAACCTATGGACAAGATTAAATAATCAAGCTAACACTTGCATGATTTGATTTCTAATGATGATGGATTAATTTACCCTAAGTAGGGTATATTTTGGGAAGGATACATCCTAAGATACACTACACACTTTAACTTACCCAAAGTAGGGTGGATGTGGGAAAGTTATCTCGACAAAGTTACATGCATAACTTTACCTAAGCAAGGTGGATTGGGGAATGATCTATCTCAATGATAAGTTGCAATCTTGATTTTCTCCAAATAAGGAAAAATCTATGAACTTGGATTGGATGTATGATTGATTGATAAATTAATTGAATTGCAAGCATAGATCAAAGATTTAACCTATTTCAAAAATTGATGATGAGATGATCATGTTGATGGATGATAGGAATTTGATAGGTTGATGTAAACATATGTGTAGATGGTATAATGAATTTTAAAATAATGAAGAAGTCACAAAACACTAGGTACTTAAGGATTCCCCAAGTGATGAAATAATGATTGAATAATGATGTGATTATATTTGTCAGATAACTAGATAAATTATGGATGATAAATGGATTAAATTGGATTGCATAAGAGATGTGGAAAAGTGAAGTTTGCACATGCGGGTTATGAGGATGATTATTAGATATAAATATTTAGTTAAAATAAATGGGTATTGATAGGGATGTACATGGAAAGAATAAAAATAATAGTGATGAAAATGGTAATGATGATGGTGACTGAGTTGACTTTAGAAGTTTGATGTGACTAAGTGCTACCTACATAGTCAAAATAGACCTTTGGCCAATGTAGTTATCCAAAAAAAGGGAGGAATATAATGAAAAATAGATGTTGATATGATTTTGACAAATCTCAAAAATAGATGAGATGATTTGATTTGAAAAGATGATTTTGAAAGTGGATAAAATTCTACCTTAGAGTATCTCCACTATATTTTCTAACTTGATTTTTGATATTGCACACAAAAATATGTACCATGATATAAAACACCATATGACCTAGACATAATGTGTGTGAGGAATGACCCTTGATATAACAAACAAATGATAAAAATGTAGAATGAATGGAAAAATCAAGATGAAATTTCTTATTATATGCTAATGGATAGACTCATGTACAAGTGTAATAAATCACCATGATATGAAAATGCCATGATGATACTATTGTGTCGTGGAGCCTATTTCTAAATTACAATGTAATTTTTAAATACTATACATTTTCAATTTATTATACACTCTATATGTTTTTCTCATCGAAGTTAAGGCCCTTTTTAATGGGAAACCATTTTTGGGTTGATTCTGCCCATGGTTTTGGTACCCATTATTTTATAATACCACTTTGTTGATGTATTATGTATTGATGGATATTTTTTATGTAAAACATCATGAGAAAAAGGGTTTGAGAAGTAATAATAAAGTGTGTTAATTTAGGTGTGAATTTAGGAGGGTTTGATAAGTGTAACTCCAAATGATATTTATGTATTATAATTGTGAGAAGACTGATTTGAGAGTGGTTTGTACTCTCATGGCTTATAATAAAATTTGAGCAAGTATCTCTTGGTGGATGTAGTCCACATTGGGTGAACCACATTATATTTGGTCTTCTTGTTGTGCATTTTATTTCTATTCTTTTTTGCATCCCTATTTATATCTATTGTTATGATTCTATGAAATTATGTACATCAATTTTTGTATTTATTCCTAACAACTGGTATCAGAGCTTCAAGTTATATTTATTGAAGTATTGAATCACAATAAGCTTATTATTTCAAGTGGGAGCTATGGATGATGATCATAGATCAAAAGTTGAAAATTTCAATAGATATAACTTTGGTTTATGGAAGATGCAAATGGAGGATTACCTCTATCATAAGGACCTCCATGCTCCACTGAGAGGAAAAGTAATGAAACCAGTGAGTATGATAGATGAGGCTTGGGATTTTCTTGATAGGAAATCACTTGGGGCCATTAGGTTATGCCTTTCATCTTCATTCATGTTTAATATATCATAGGATAAGACCATATAAGGTCTCATGAATTCATTAGGGAAGTTATATGAGAAACCCTCTACTTCTAATAAAATATTTTTGATGAAAAAGTTATTTAATATGAAGATGTATAAAAATGGTTTAGTTGCTAATCATCTAAATGAATTAAATATGGTTTTGAGTATGTTGAATTATATAAAAATATATTTTGATGATGAAGTTAGGGATTTTCTTATTTTGTGTTCCTTACTAGAGAGTTGGAATAGCCTAGTAATGACTGTGAGCAACTCAATCTCTAATAATGCCAAGTTGAAGTTTGAGGATGTCATAAGAGTAATCCTTAGTGAGGAAATGTGATGGAAAAGATCTAGGGAGACTTTAAATTTAGGTGATGCTTTGGTGGTGGAGAGTAGAGGGAGGTAAAAGTTTAGAGGAAAAGGAAAGCATGGAAAATCAAATGGTCTTGGAAGGTCAAAATTAAGGGCTAGGATGGTATGTTAGCACTGTGGAAAGACTGGGCATGTGAAGAAGGATTGTTGGTCTCTTTAGAACAAGAAAAAAATTAGGAAGACACCAAGGAGGTGAATGTGGAAATAGGTAATATTTATCAAGATGAATTAATTCTCTTCATTGAAAATATTACAAAGTCTTGGGTTTTAGATTTAGGGGCTTATTTTCATGCTACACCATATAGGCATTATTTTATTGATTATGATCAAGGGGATTATAGACATGTTTACCTTGGTGATGATGAGCATTGTATAATAGTAGGAAAAGGAAGTGTTTAGATCAAGATGCAGAATGGGAACACTTGGCTATTGAAGGATGTCAAGCATGTGCCTAAGTTGAGACAAAATTTGGTATCCATAGGATAGCTAGGTAGTGAAGGTTGTATGGTAATATTTACAATAGATTATTGAAAGGTAACCAAGGGTGATCTTGTGGTAGAAAGAGGTAAGAAGGTTGGTACCTTGTATTTATCAAGTAGTGTTGATTATTATAATTTAGTTACTATAGATGTAGATGCAACTTTGTGGCATAATAGGCTCAGTCACATGAGCCAAAAGGGTATGCAAATTTTGAAGGATCGGTTGCCTAGATTGAAAGGATCTAATTTAGATTTATATGAAGACTATGTGTATGGAAAATAGAAAAGGGTAAAGTTTATCACAGTTGGACCTACGAGGAAGGAGAATAAGTTGGAGTTGGTTCATTCAGATGTATGAGGGCCTTCTCATGCATCTTCTATTAGTGGGTCATCTTATTATGTCACTTTTATTGATGATACAACTAGGAAAGTTTGGGTGTATGACATTAAGAGAAAATATGATGTGTTTGATACATTTAAAAGATGGAAAGCCTTGGTTGATAATGAAACAGGTCTCAAGTTAAAATGTCTTAGGTCAAATAATGGTGGGGAATATTGTATCAATAAATTTTTTGATTACTATTCAATAATGGAATTCATAGATAGAGGATGGTTCTAAGAACTCCATATTATAATGGATTTTCAAAAAGGATGAAATGGAATATCATGGAGTATGTTAGGAACATGAGGTTATATGTAGGACTACCTCTTTAGTTTTAGGCAGAAGCAGTAAACATAACTATATATTTGATAAATAGTGGTCCTTCATTAGCTTTGGATGGAGGCACACCTAAGGAAGCTTGGTTTGGTAAGAAGATTGATTATTAATTTCTTAGAATATTTGGTTGTGAAGCCTTTGTTCATATTGATAAGGATGATAGGACCAAGTTAGAGGCTAAGTCTAAAAAATGCACCTTTATTATTTATGGTGAGGATGATTTTGGTTTCTAGATTTGGAGTCTTAAGGACAAGAAAATATTTAGGTCTAGGGATGTTGTATTTAATAAAAAAGTCATGTACAAATAGTAGTTGTAGGATCATAAAGAGGACTCTATAAAATATTACATAGTACTAGAAGACAATGTAGATGATAAAGTGTCCAAGCAACTAGTTCAGGCACCTATTCCATAAGAACCCCAAACTCCTATGGTGAGAAGGTCTTCTAAGGTAAGAAGGGAACCTAAACATTTTTCTCCATCTCTTAATTATTTATTGTTAAACAATGGAGAGCCATATTTGTTTGAATAAATAATGTAGGTAGATGTCAGGGAGAAGTGGGAGCAAGCTATGGATGAGGAACATTAGTCTCTCATGGAAAATTAGACTTGGGATTTGGTAACCCCACTTGAAGGTAAGAGAGTATTGTAGAACAAGTGGGTGTACAGAGTTAAAGAAGATGATGGAGGAAAGTAAAGGTACAAGGCCTAATTGGTGGTAAAGGGATTTGCACAGAAGAAGGGAATTGATTTAGATGATATTTTTTCCCTAGTGGTAAAGATGAATTCTATTAGGACTATTCTTGGGATAGTGGTAGCAAAAGACTTACACTTAGAGAAACTAGATGTGAAGGCTACATTATTTCATGGTGATTTGAAGGACTTGTAAATAGAGTAGTCTTAGGTATATGAGGTCATAGAGAAGAAGAACATGGTGTACAGATTAAAGAAGAGATTATATGGCTTGAAATAAGCTCCACATCAATGGAACATGAAATTTGATAGTTTTATGATGAAACAAGGATACTCTAGGTGTCATTGAGACCATTGCATATATATCAATAAATTTAATTATGGTGATTACAATATCCTTTGTATGTATGTGGATGATATGTTGGTTGTAGGTAATAACATGTAGGAAATGAAGGTACTCGAGAAAAAATTAGTAATTCCTTTGCTATAAAGGATTTGGGATTAGCAAAACAAATCCTTGGTATGAGAATAAATTAGGATAGGAAGGAATGAAATTTGAATTTATCCCAGGAAGAGTACATCAAAAAGGTCTTGGAGAGGTTTAGTATGTAGGATGATAAACTGGTTAGGACTCCCTTGGTAGGTCATTTCAAGCTATCAAAGGAGTAATCTCCCAAGATAAAGGAGGAGAGAATCCAAATGTCACATGTACCATTCTCATCATCTATTGGTAGATTAATGTATGCCATGGTGTGCACTAGGCTAGATATTTCCCATGTAGTGGGATCAGTAAGCATGTACATAAGTGATCTAGGTAGAGAACATTGGAAGGTAGTAAAGTGGATCATTTGGTATATAAGAGGGACCATGGGGAAAATTTTAAGCTATGGTGGATTGGACACCTTTTTGAATGGTTATGTAGATTCAAACATGGATGGATATTTAGACATCAAGAGTATAATAAGATATGTATTTACTGTAGGTGACACAATGATGAGATGGAATTCATGACTACAAAAACTTGTGGCTTTGTCAACCATAGAGGCTGAGTATGTTGCTGCCACATAGGCAAACAAATAAATGATTTGGTTATAGAAATTGCTTAAAGAGTTGAGGCATAAATAAGAAGAAGGTAAGCTATATAGTGATAGTCAGAGTGTTATACATCTAACAAAGAACTATGATTTCCACTCTAGGATGAAGCATATATAGTTAAGGTACCATTTCATATAGACAACTTTAGAGGAAGAGAAGTTGAAGTTGGAGAAGATTCATACCATCGAGAATATTATAGGCATGATGACCAAGGTGGTAACAAGGGAAAAAATGAAGCTATGTTCAGTTTCAGTTGGCCTTCACAGTTCATAGTGAAGGATTGAAAAGCTTGCTTAGAGGAGATCAGTCTCCAAGTGGGAGATTATTATGTTTTGGAGCCTATATCTAAATTAAAATGTAGTTTTCAAATAATATACATTTTAAATGTATTGTCTCTATGTTTCTCTCATTAGGGTTTGAAACCCTTTTAATGGGAAAACATTTTTGGGTTGATTATGCCCATGGTTTTGATACCCATTATTTTTTAATACTACTTTGTTAATGTATTATGTATTGATGGATATTTTTTAGGTAATACATGATGAGAATAAGGGTTTAAGAAGTAAGAATAGAGTGTGTGAATTTAGATGTGAATTCAATAGGGTTTGTTGAACATAGCTCCAAATAATATTTGTGCATTATAATTGTGAAAAGACTGATCTGAGAGTGGTTTGTACTCTCATGGCTTGTAATAAAATCTTAACAAGTTTTTTTTGGTAGATGTATCCCACATTGGGTGAACCATGTTATATCTTGTCTTCTTGTTGTGCATTTTATTTTTGTTTATTTTGCATCCCTATTTATATCTATTATTGTGATTCTATGAAATTATTTCGCATTGATTTCTAAATTTGTTCCTATTAGATACTATTGGTACAGATGGACTATGTCAAGGAACAAAACAAAAAATAAAAATAAAAATCAAGAAGTCAAATAAACACAAACTTGAAAACAAAACACCATAAATAATCTTATCATTAATCAAGTCAAAATTCATGTGTGAAGGCTCAATGATATTGATAGCTAGATGGTGTACTCAAATAAATATCTAATGAAGGCTAGAATGATGATTTACCCTAAGTAGGGAATATGTGGGAATGAAATATCCTGATGATGAGATGTACACTTAATTTACCCCAAATAGAGTGGAAGTTTTGACCTTAGATTGGACAAATTATTACTTTGACTTGCCCTAAGCAAGGCAGATCTGGGAAGGAAACATCCCAATGGTAAATGAAATGATTTTATTAAGGATTTTGATCAAATTTTAGGATAGGGCATGTTTTTTTGGATTTTGTAGCTTTATATCTATTTTTGGCCTTTTCTAATTTTTAGGATTATTTGATGTTTTTAGATTTTATGGATTAAGTATATACAAATGGTCACTATCAAAGGGAAAACCTATTCTAGCACTAGGGATGAGAGTGGTAATGGATGGAAGAGATTTATGATAATTTTGGATAATTTTGGATGATGATGAGGGACTATAAGGAATGGATTAGGGATCTCCAATGACCATGTCACATGGGAACCAAATGTCCAATCATCAAAATACCATTTGGATGACATGCTAAGATGGTTTCAGAACAAGTCTCAAGACTTATTCCACTTCCTTATCAAAGTCAAAATGGGAAGAAAAGATAAGAATAATATGATGGATATGAGGATGATGTAGGATGCTGAAGATGTATATAGATTTGGATAGGATTTGGGGTTTCCCCTAAGTATCAATGTACTTACAAATAATAGATTATTTCCACATGATGTTAGAAACCTAGTTTTCATCATGTTACTTGCCCAAATGACCATAAAAATGGTTTTCACTGTTAGATGAATTATTTATCTTTTTATCAATTTTGATTTTTTTAGTCTAAACTCATTAAAAGATTACAAGATGCATAATGTTGATATTTTGTGATCTTCATGTACATGCTCTAGATAAGTTGTCATTAACTTAGATAATTTATAGATTGGCTTCATCTAAATTGATTAGGATGCCATCATATCCCTTACAAAAGAGGATGATACCAATGAGGATGAAGTGGAAGTTGCATTAGATGGAGGATGTTAGCTGATTATGTGAAGGATTTGGAAGTGGAATGTGGCTATTATGTGAAGGGGGATTGGGACCAACAATCTCACATTCTATGAAACTGAGAGTATTTACATGATTTTGATTTTGATTTGGTTCCAATATCACTTCAAAGAGATTTTCACTAAGTGACTTGGATTTTTGACTTTTTGGATCTTGATTTTGATTATCCCATAGTGCCTTAAACAAGGTTTCACTAGGGGATTTATCTTCTGGATTTATAGTGTTTTGACTTGGATTGTCCTATCATGCCTAAAATAAGGTGTCACTAGGGGATGTTGATTTCAATTTTGATTTGATATATTCTTAGATTCATATTGATTAAGGAATAATTTTTATTACCTGAGATGTACTAATATAAATCTATGTTATTTTTGTTGAATGCCAATCATTAATTTTGTCATTATTTTATTACTATACAAGAAGGGTGATAGTAAGTTATTTGTTGGTCCCAATTGATATGTGTGAGATATTGAATGAAAGATGATGAAAAGAATGGATAGAACTAATAAGAGCATGGGTGGTAGTATGGTCCTCATAGGGATTATGAATGGAACCTATTTCAATATTTGATGAGGCTTCCTAAAAAATTATGGAAGTGTCATGTAAATCTTTATGTTAATTTCTATATGGTTTGAAGTTGATGCCATGATAAACTTTATGTGCACATACATAAATGGGATCGATAATTCATTTTTCATGAAGGCTAATCCTTTACACTTGTAGCTCATGCTTTGGAGGATTCTACTTGATATAGGATCTTTGATATTTTGAAAATAAGCCATAGGTCTATCTCTATATAACCCTAAATGATTACTTATATTAATTACCTTGTCTATGAGGATAAAAAATATGATAAATGATGTAGTACCAAACTGATAATATATTGATCTTGATTTGTTGTTGATGTTGGGCATGTCCAAATGGAAGGTACTTTGATGTTTGTTATTTAAAAGTACCATTTTCACTTAGGGCATGCAGTGTTAGGTAGTGGATGGCTAGGTAAGTGATGTGAGATGGGGTGATAGGTGATTCATATGTATTCTCTAAATTTTTATATTGTATATTCAATAATAATCACAATCCCTTCACCTCTGCCACAACTTAGCTTTGACCTACAACATAACCTTCATGATGTCTCTCAAGATCTATATTCTTTCTTCTTTGATACTTTTTCCTCTTATCAGCTTAAGGAATCTATTATTATTTACATAAAATACATGAAAATATGTCATTTACAACTCATTATTTAACTATTACCACTTCAAACAATCTCAACACCTTATTT
Source organism: Torreya grandis (assembly GCA_037957365.1). Lineage (NCBI taxonomy): Eukaryota > Viridiplantae > Streptophyta > Pinopsida > Cupressales > Taxaceae > Torreya > Torreya grandis. The sequence continues at coordinate 296,567 of JARHVA010002253.1, read as the reverse complement.
ATCTAGTAATCCCTACTCCTTTTCTTGTTAGTTATACTTGGTTCAAAGGTTCATTTAATCATTTAATGATTCAAGGGTTTAATTTTTTGTTTTATGGTTCTTTTGAATTTATTAATAATCATATTATTATTATTATTAGAACCCTAATTCAACTTATAAAACCTCTCATCTCATCTTTCACAACCTTCACAACTTCTTCTCTTTTGACAGATAGTCCTTGTAGCCTTTTTTAAGGTAATTTCTCCTTGTATGGTAATGTAATATTTTCAATTGGAAATATGACATAATTACCTAACACCATCCATCTTATAATATCTTTCCATGAACTTTCATGACCTATCTCTTCTCTTAAGTCACTTTGCTAAGCCCTTTTTGGTCATTATCTAGGCTTAATTAGGCCTTCTTTACCTTATTTCAGACACATTTGTCCTATTCCATACTCCATAAGTTAGTATGGGTAAAAAAATTTAAAAATATGTTATATAACCTTATCTAAACACCAAATTTCATGATTTTTGTATGGTGGCATCTCTAGTTATGCACATTTTTGTTAGCAAACTTTAACACAAGGTTTTCCTTGCCTGAACAGACCTGAGAAGGGTTAAATTTAAATATAAAGCTTTATATATTGTTTATAAATGATTTAAATATTGATAAAGGTTATTTAAACCTATTTTCACTTTCTTATTGTACTGTATCTCATTCAAGATGACTCTTTACACCATTAACACGAGTTTAGAGTGTGATTGTGTGTTTAGACACAAGTCTGTATTGACCTGAGAAGGGGACTTTGAGGGATTTTATAATTATAAGAGGTTTTAAAAACTTATTAAGTTTTAATAACCTATAACCACACTTGACACACCTTATCCAATCAACACTTACCATCCAAGACTCCTCTGTTATCACTATTGTAGGAACTTTGACTCTAACTATGTGTTTGTTCTCATTTGTCTATAGGTTTAGTATTGGTTTCCTTACTAAGACATGGTAAAAAAACCAAAATAACATAAAATAACCCTTGTATAAATTAAAATATCAATTAAATATGACTTACCTAATGAAACATGTGATCATATTACTTTCCATAAGATCTTGCTTGTTAGACAAAGCATATTCAGTCTCCTCTTAAACACAAAATATAGGGTAACATGTAGTAGGTTATCAACTAATAAATTTATCTTGAAATAAAAATAAATTTATATAATAATCCAATATAATTATCCTCCCATTGTAATCAAACATGAAATTCAATATTTCCTATCTTCTTCTTCATACATACACAATTTTTTCACTCTTACATTGTAACTCAGTTTTCTTCTTTGGTTCAAAAACATAGAACATAAAAAGTATGACATGATGTATCTATTTATAATTCAAAATGGAGGTGTTATTAAATATTATTTGGACTTATAATAACTACATATTTTAAAAAACTCTCCAAAAACTAACTCAAGAACTTCAATATATACAAGTTTATATGAACCATAACTAACTCAACGATTCTTGCTCCCATTCAAGAACATTGAATAGGTTCAAACTACCTATATCTAACACACCAAAATTAATGAATTATTAAGTGAATTAAAAATGTAATAATGTTAAATTTATCCCCTTATAGAGTTAAAATCAACAATATTACACTCTGAAGCTCTTTTCACAAAATATTGAGGATCCAAACTTGCCACTAGAATTCAAATTTTCAAATTTGTAAAAATGGTAGGAAAATGCCATATGCACAAAAATTAAAATTTTAAATACCTATATAACTCATAATAATTAAAAAAAAACTCTAAATTAATCTACCAAATAAAAAATCTCAAAATGGAAACCATTTGAATATGCCCCTACATCATACTACCAAGGGGCAAAAGAAACTTTTCTATGAAAGTTATAACAAATATTGATTTGATGTCCTTCATAATTGCTCTTATTTTTTTTTGAATTTTGATATTTAGTGCATGGCCTCCTAGATCCCAAGGCCTTCTTGAGGGATGTAGGCCTCCATGCCTATTTTCTATTGCTAAAACTAGTCTCTCATGCATATGTACATGATCTCTTGATCCATGCTTGTACTTATTTTTCCATCTTTCTATATTCATCCAAGTTATACCTATAACTAACAACAAATCATTAAATAAAACATGTGTCTCCTCATTCCTTTGAGGCACACTCAACTTCTTTTCCTTTTTTATGTGTTTTACTTACTACCAATCACCTTCATGTGCACTATATGGTTCATTCTTCCTCTTTCCATCAGCCACCAACTCATCTTATTCTTCTTCTTGTATGGTTTCTTCTTCATATACAACCTGTACTTCAACCTTTATATCTAAAAATTCATCATGTAGAGTGTTTTATTATACATGACTAATCCTTGCCTTCACAAATGATCTTATTTTAAACTTCATTGTTACATGCCATAGGTCTATGTTCTCCTTTGCCACTTCCTTCCCCATCTCTTTATACATTTGATGAGGGTCAAAGTTATTTTCCCTCTTTAAGGATTTATATGCACTATAATAATTCTCATACATTTACTTGTTTTATTTTCCTAATTATTCTTTGTCTTATTTTGCATCCTCTTGAGTATGGATCAATTCATGCTTCATGCCATGTTTCTTCATAAATGGTTGACCTACTTGTTCTTCTTCTAATATCAAGACTCTATCTTTAGCATCTCTTTCCTCTTTGTTCCTCTTGAACACTACTTGGTCAAATTCTTCCTATTCTTGTTTAAGCCTATGCATTGGCCCAAATAACTCATCCTATTTATCAACTCTTACACCTACATTCACACATGCCAAAATATCATTAGATTGATAATCACAAGGCTTATTTTCCCCATTCTTTATCTTCTTAGGCTACTTGTTCAATACTTTTAATTGTATCCTTACTTTACACACTTCTTCTTGTATTTTATTATTCACCATCATGTCCTTGAGAGAACATCTCACTATTTTTCTGATTCTAATTGAAACTTTGGTATAAGCTCCTCAAAGATTGCTCTAACTCTACCAAGACTGCCTTTAACTCAATAATCTCCCTTTTATCAACTTCCTCTTTATTTAATCCCTTATGTAAACCTTATTGTTTCAATAAATTCATCTTTCTTTCACTCTTTTCTCTCTCTATCTTCACTCTCTCTCTAGGTCTCACCTTGACCTATCTCTTGTTCTTGACAAGCCTACATACTTGTCTCCTTTGACCTCACCTAAGTCTCTCTCTTTATATCATTAAGATCTCCTCAAGACTTATTAATTTTATATTTCACTAGCTTTATCTCTATAAGCCTCTTGGCTTAAGGGATTCACCACACAACACTTAATTTTTTGCCTCTCTCTAATATACCTACAAATTTATTTATCAATCTCAAAACAACCTTTAACATTATTTCATAAACTTATCAAATACATAAATTAAAATAAAAAACAAACATGTACCTTAATTTGCTTGAAATATTTCTTATCCTTTTCATAATTAAATTATCACTTTGATAAAAAATGATGTAGAGGTATTATCTAAATTTGTCTATTGTATATTCAAACATAATCACATTCCCTTCACCTCTGCCACAACTTATCTCTGACTTGTAACATAACCTTCATAATGTCTCTCAATATCTCTATTATTTCTTCTTTGATATTTTGTCCTCTTATCAAATTAAGGACACTTTTATTCTTTACACAAACTCCATGAAACTATTCCATTTTCAAATCATTATTTAACTATTACCACTTCAAACAATCTCAACACCTTACCTCTCTAGTAATCCCTTCTCCCTTTCTTATTAGTTATACTTAGTTTAGAGGTTCATTTACTCCTTTAATGATTCAAGGGTTCAATATTATATTTTATGGTTATTTTTATTTTATTCATACTCATATTAGTCTTATTATACCCATCATTCAACTTACAAAACCTATCATCCCATCTTTCACAGCCTTCACAATTTCTGTTTTGGGAAACAATCCTTGTAGCCTTTTTTAAGGGAATTTCTCCTTGTATGGCTATGTACTATTTGTAATTGGAAATATGATATAATATCCTGATACCTTATATCATCTAATAACTTTCCATGAAATTTAATGACCTATCTTTTCTCTTAGGTTACTTTGCTAAGCCCTTTTTGGTCATTGTCTAGGCCTAATTAGGCCTTTTTTACCCTATTTCAAACATAGTTGTTTTATTCTATAATTCACAAGTCCATAAGAGTCCAAAAATTTAAAAATATATTATATAACCTTATTTTCAATAAAAACACCATATTTAATTATTTTTTTATGGTGGCATCTCTAGTTATGCATGTTTTTGTTAGCTAACCCTAGCAAAGGGTTTTCCTTGCCTGAGCAGACTCGATAAGGGTTAAATTTATATATGAATATTTATATCTTGTTTATAACCATTGTAAATATTTATAAAGGCTATTTAAACCTACTTTCAAATTATTATTAAACTATATCTCCTTCAAGATGACTCTATTTACCATTAGCATGAGTTTAGAGTGTGACTTTGTGTACAAACATAGGTTTGTATTGACCTGAAGAGGGGAGTTTGAGGGTTTTTAACATTATAAGAGGAATAAAAACATAATAAAGTTTGAATAAACTCTTATAAAACTTTACACACCTTATCCAATAAGAACTTACTATCCAAGATTCCTCTGTTATCACTATTGTACGAACTTTGATTCTAATGTGTGTTTGTTCTTAGTTGTCTGCAGGTTTAGTATTGGTTTCCTTATCAATACATGTAAAAACAAATAAAAAACATAAAATAACCCTTGGATAAATTAAAATATAAATTTAAATATGAATTACCTAATGAAACATGTGATCACATTACTTTCCATATGATCTTGCTTCTCAAACATAACACATTCAGTCTCCTCTTAAACATAGAATATAAGGTACTAGGCAGTACGTTATCAACTAAAAAATTTCTCTTAAAATCAACATGAATTTATCTGATAATACAATATAATTAAATTATCATTGGAATCAAACACAAAATTCAATATTATCTATCTTTCTTCTTCATACATACATAGTTTTTCCACTCTTACATTATAACTCAGTTTTCTTCTTTGGCTCAAAAACACAAAACATACAAAGTATGATAGGATGTATCTATTTATAATTCAAAAGGGATATGAGATTAAATATTAATTTGGATTATAAAATATAAATATTTAAAAAACCTCTCTAAAAACTAACTCAAGAACATCAATATATATAAGTTTATATGAACCATAACTAACTCAATAGTTCTTGCTCCCATTCAAGAACATTAACTATGTTCAAAATACCTATATCTAACACACCTACATGAATGAATTATTAAGTGACTTAAACATTAATAATATGACATTAACCCCCTTATATATATCAAAGAAACAAGATTACACTCTGAAGCTCTTTTCATAAAATATTGAGGATCCAAACTTGCCACTAGAATTCAATTTTTCAAATTTATAAAAATGGTGGGGAAATGCTAGATGAGCAATAATTCAAATTATAAATACCTATATAACTCATAATAATTAAAAACAAATTATAAATTACTCTAAAAAATAAAATAGCTCAAATTGGAAACCATTTGAAGATGCCCCTACATCAATAGGCCAAATGATGGTTAATCAAATATTGACTCATCAAATACTAGTGGTTCATTTAAGATAGGTGGCTAGTCAAAATAGGTTGACCAAGGATGTGTGATAGGTCTAGTAATGGTTCATAAAATATTGTCTCATCAAAGGTGGATCCTTCATTAAATATTTGTTGGTCAATGATGGTTTAGGATTAGACAAAGATGGGTGATTCAATAAAAATGGATTCATCGAAGATGGATTGGCCTAAGATAGAGTGATTATATTGACCTTTACTAGGAAGTGGAGGAGTTTTATTATGATTAGGTAAGGGGATATTTTTATGTCACTAATGGATGATTCTAATACTTGGACATAATTGATTCTTGCATAGACAAATATCCTTGAAAGGGTGATGACAAGATATAGTTGGATTTTTGGATTTTTTTTGAATTTAAGGCCATATGGGTGTTCGATAATAGATTATTTGATGGTTGTTACTCAAGGTAATTTGATGTTGGAATAGTGGATGAAGGGATACAAATCTATGATAAGTGGGATACCTATTGGTTAATTTGTAGCATTTGGTCAATCATGTTTTAACATTGGGATGGTAATGATAGAATATTTTTGGGATTGTGGGTTGTCATGGGTCTAGATGGGATTTGATGTAGGATTGGTTGATGTTTGGATTAATTGATGTGTTTTGATTAAGAATTTGGACTTGATTTGATATTTGATTTTTGATGTTCAATGTTTGATGTGATGTTTGATTAGGATGTTTGATGTGACTAAACTCAAATTGGATCTTGATTTTTGATGTTAGACCTGATTTGGATGTAAGAAAAGATGGATGCTTTAACTTTATCATTCCAAACTGATAGATGTAGGAGATTGAATGGAAATACAAGAATATGATTTGAATTTGGATGTTCAATTGATTTAGAATCGATGTGATTTTATCAAAGTTGACCATATTTGACTTTATTGTACTTGGTTAAAGTTGATTAAATTTGACTTGGACTTGGTCAAAGTTGACTAGATTTGACTTCATTATACTTGTTCAAAGTTTATTGGATTTGAATTAGACTTGGTCAAAGTTGAATAGATTTGACTTGATTAGAATTGGTTAAATTTGATTAGATTTGACTTGGTCAAAGTTGACCTAATTTGACTTGGTTAAATTTGATGTCAAATTTGGTTAAAGTAGACCTCAAAGATTGAGTTTCTAACTTTGTTTAAAATGGAAAGTTAAATTGTTAAAGTTTGAATTTGACTTGATCTTTGAAGGTTGAATTTGAAAGGTTTGGCCCAATTTGACTTGATTTGGAAAAGGTGGATCACTTTTGAGTAATTGATTTAGAATTGGATATTGGTTAAAATTGCCCTAATTTGATGTTGGATGAGGTTTGACTTGGGCATAATAAAACTTCAATTTGGATAAATTAACCCTTTAATTTGGATATAATAAAGTTGTATTTGGATGTGATAAGGTTGGATTTAGGTAATCAATCTTGTGTGAAGTATAAGCATTATCACATAATACATGTATAGACAATAATAAAATAAGTGCACATTAATACATGTATAGACAATAATAAAATAAGTGCACATGAGTAAAAAGCTTTATGCTAGTAGTGATAGGTGTATAATGTAAATAATCAACCCATTGATATAATTTCACAAAGTGGTGAATAGGTTGGTCTCCCAACCCTCACTAGACATTTGTATGTGGTGAATAATCTTCAATAATGCTATTTTCCCTACACTGATAGTTATTTTTGGCTAAATGGTCTTAAGATAGGAAAAATAGGCTCAATTAGGTGTGTTACTTATATAACTTGCAGTATTATGGGACCCAAGTCCATGGAAAAGGGTGATAATGGGATTCAAAAGAGAGTTTTGTCCCTTTATGACCACTTCATTGGTAATATTTTAGTGGAGTACCACTATAAATCATTCCTTAGGAGTAATACCTAGGGTCTATGTATTGGAAAAAGCTCCTCAATTCATGACATGATTAAAAAACACAAACTTTTATCTAATAGTGATGAATCCTTCCCAATTTACATACCTTAGGGGATTAAATCCTAGTCTTCATGCCTTAAGGACTTGTGGTTGGTGATCAAGGTCCAACTAGCATAGCCAAATAGGAAAAAAAGGAAGATAAGTTATTTTTGATCTTTAGTGTCCCATGAAGGGTAAGAGAAGAGCATACATAGTGTTATATTCATGATGATAAAGATAACCAAAGTGTTTTTGATCACTCAAGATCTCAAAATCATGAAAGGGAGAGCATACAAACTTAGGCTATCACACATAGACACATGCACTCAATAAAGATAATGAAATTGTTCATTTTAAGAACCAAATTTGAATGTGTTTATTGAATATTTGATTGATTTATTTTGAATTTGAAAAGTGAAAACTTGCAAATAATGGATTAGTAATTTGATTTTAATCTTGATGGGAAACCTACAAAATATAATTAGAAATCAAAGCCACTTCTACTTAGAGTAAAGTTGTATATCTATAATATGAAGCCACTGTTACACAACACAAAGTCATTTGACAAAAAAAGGTTTAATATAAATAAAAACCATTAGAATCAAAGCCACCTATTTTAAATATGAATCTAGTAATATCTAAAGAAGCCATGAATATAAAAATAGACTAAAATGCTAAATGATCAAAGCCATTAGTTAAAATAATGAAGCCATTAATGTGATGTCAAAGTTGTTAAACATGAATGCAAAATTAAAATAAAAAACATAGAAGAATCTTTTATATACATAGTGAGGGTTAGAAAAAAATAAAAATATTTATACCTCAAAGTCATGTTTAACCCTGATGAAGCCATTTGTGTCAAGCATAAAGCTATGTGTATCACAAAAAAATCTAAATTTCTATAGTAGTAGATTTATAAAATTTTGATTCCATGGATGTTGATGACAAATCCATCTATGTATAAAATGAAGCTACACTTTTATAGTCACTAATTTGAAACTTACATAAAAATTGACATAGACAAAAATAAAACTGCTTGTAACTAGCACAAAACTGTTAACAGTTAGGCAAAATAAAAAAAATGAAAGAAGTGAATTTGATCAAAATATGTGTAAAATTCAAATTATTATAGAGATAATAATGGTTAGGATAGTAGTTAAGTGTGAAATTTATTATGGTTAAGTCAAATCCATCTTTCTATAGATAAAAATAATTTTTACATAGTCTGAAGGTGATATAAGTTTGGTCACATAAATTTGAACACTTTTTGGGTTTTTTTTTGGATTTGGATCAAAAAATCATGGGATTTATATAAAAAAAAAATTTAGATGACCTTAAATGGTGATCGTGGGTTACGGTCCTACTAGGCATTCCATATGTAACATCATGACAGAAAATTTAGCTATGTTAGTAAAAAATAAAAACTCAAATTGAAATGCTACACTAACCTAACATGTGTCCTCATATTGAACAAGACTAAGAAAAATGCAAATCAAAAGAGAAAACAAACACATTTTTATTCCTTCTTGAAATTATATTACCATATTCATGATTTTCTTGGATGTATGGATTTAGTTTTAAGCTTCGTGGTGGAGATGCATGATAAAATAGATATAACATCCCTTTTCTAAATGTATGGTTTGGATTAATATGTGATGGGCTTGATGTATGAGTGGTTTTACAAAAGGGCAACACTTCATTGTGTTAGCAAGACTTGCTAAGAATGGATGGGGAATAATTTTTGTAAATTTTTTGAATGGATGTGGACCATTGATATTGGATCAATATCAATGGTTAAGGATTAGTCTTACCTCCCATAAATGTGGGAGGTGGAGTGTGCAAGAAAGAGAGATGAAGTGTGTAAGATAAGGAATTGATGAGGCATGGGCTTGTGACATACCTTGTTGAAAAAGTGAAAGTATGGGGATTAAAAAATAATAAAAAATTCATTTATGGGAGAATGTGAGGAATATATGATTTATTGAATTTTTGAAAATAGGACTATTCTAAATTACATGGAAATTTACATTAGAAGAAGATTAGCTTAATTAATTTAGATTAATTAACTAATATGATGTGATGTGAATTTTCTGGGAAAGGATGTGATCATAGAATAAATAATTGATTGATCATGGGTAATGAATATTTATTAAGCTATATATGTTAGTGAAAATATAAGACTAATTAGATGATTTAGGGATGATGTTAGTGTCGATGAAGGGATAGTTAAAATCGACATGAAGTGTATGATTTTAAGTATTTACACTTGTACTTTCACTCTGATCACCTAACAATATAGTTTTTCTTATTTCCCTAATTAGGCAACAAAACCTAAAAGGTTAAGCAAAAAAAATATATTTTGGGCTTGCATTAGATTAAAAATAGTGAAATTTCCTTGATATTTGTTAGGCCTAGACAATGTAAGAATATCCTTTCATGTAACATTTTTTTTCTTCCATGTAAATCATTTATTATAGGCCTTTTTATGACACACAAATAAAATAAATAAATTATAATTTATTATTAATTATAATGTATTATTTCAATAAAAAAATATAAAATTACAATAATATCTACTATTTTATTCATGATAATGACTTGAACACATGATGTTTCCACTATCACTCAATTTTTTTGTAAAAATCATGGCCACAAATTAAAAAATAATGGTTATTTAGTTATATTAATTCCAAATACAAAATTAGTGCATTCACATAAGGTTTAAGATTATTCTATTTTAATGAGTGATATAGTGATAGTCACTAAGATCTAATAGTGGACAAAATATGGCCACAACTTATAAAAAATGGAGATTTAGTTGCATATAAACAACCAAAGGTAAGTTGCAACTCTTTATTTTATGTATCCCCCTTCTACCACACCCCTAAACTATATCTCTATCTTTCTATACGGAGGGGAGGAAGGGTAGGATATTAACCAATGATAAGAAGTTTAGGAATTCACCCATCTCTATATTTCTATTCTAGCACTCCATCACTCACATTTAGATAGTTGAGCCTCTTACACACTACCCTTTATATCTATTATTTATTCCCATCTCAAATCTAATCTCTCCTTCTATCCCCTACTATCCCCTACATCATCTTCCCTTACCTATATATTTATCTTGAATATTATATCATGTCTTACTCCACATTTCACTCCTTATCTCTTTCTCCTCCTTTAAGCTTTTTCAGTCTCTAAATTTATTTTAAAATGTTTTCTCAAGTAGCATTTCTAGGGTTTTATGTCTTGAACCCTAAGTATAAAACTTCAAAAATTGAATATTTTATTTTTGGGGTTTCTATGCAAAACTAGCTTCTAAAGAAAATTATAATGGAGGTTATACTGAAATAAATTACATTGAAAAGAAACCAAAGGGGAGATGCTAGTACTATTTTGAATATACACAAGGAAATTTTTGTGTCACATCACTCTACACATTAAATTTATAAAATGAGTTAATTTAAATTTTTAATAGTTTATAAAATATTGTTGTTTAATTTTGTTTAGTTTTGGTATATTTTTATATATTTGAATGGGTTAATGTATGAAAGAATTGTGGTAGGAGAAAAGATAGTCATTTTGATTAAAAAAAATTAAATTATGTTTTTTTATATGCATTTATGCAAATCATTTTTGAGATGATTTATTCATATTATACATTAACATAATTTTGAGTGAGATTATTTACTTGTGTAGGGTGTTGTAGTCTAGTTTGGTAGCCACAAGGTGTTCCATAAGACAACAATATAACTTCACACTTATGTGTTTTAATCTTAAAAAAATACTCAAAGAGTAAATTATAATTATAATATAATATACATTATGAAAAAATTTAAAGTAAAAGTATTTTTTTGGTTCATCACCAATCGAGACACCAATTTGGTGTATGGGACCTCATGGAATCCATTAATTGGATTAAATATCCATTTACCTTAAATTATTCATTGAGGCGTATAATCTTATCCCCAAATGGATTTGAACTTGTGACCTCCACTATGGAGTACCAATACCTTCACCATGAAGCCTATAAAAGTTTTAAATCATTTGTATGACCCTCTTTTTAATTTTAAAGTTGAATATAACACACAAAATTAACCTAATCATATATGGTCCAATTATCTTAAAACACAATAATTTTATTAATTTAAAATATACAATGGTGACATTAGATTAAGTATTTTTTACATTCTATGAGACATCACAAAAGGTTTACCAAAATATAGTAGCCACATAAATAATAAAATTGGAAGAGTATGATGCACAAGGCTAAGCAGATCCTAGTTTGTTCGCAATTACAATAACATATAATTGACCTCCATATTATGTTTCTATAAATCAAGTATTAAATTCATAATAGTTCCAAATAAATAATCTAAAGCACCATGGTATAAGGATTAAATGGAATTAATTAATTATTTAAAAGTAATTCATATCAAGCCAACACACATGTCAATTAAATTCCATTTTAAATTATTTAATTAAAAATATTATAATAATCAAAAGTAATGTTTAAGGGGAATTTAAATCCCAACCATTGGATTGAATATATCTAGGCCATTCATTCATTTATTACTCTAAATATTTTCTAAAAATTATTAATAAAATAATATTTATAGGCAACATATGGCCATTTACAACTTCTTCCATTCATTCTCAGAGAATAATTTCTTATAAGTTTAATAGTTCATTGCTTGTAGTGAGAATAAGTAGGTAGGAGAGAGTCTATGTCAGGACCCTACCTTCTCACTTCCACACAAGCTTCCTCCGTAAAATCCTCTATGCATAGACATTTTTATTCTTCATAGGCTTTCCATTCTATGGAAATATTTTATGTTAGATTCATTTTTTAAAATAGTGTTAATTTGAGCAATAACCCTTGTGCTTCTCCATAGGTTTTGAGTTATGTTGTAGCATTGGGTTTCATTATAGCCTATATGTTTTTATTTTACAATAATTAGTTTTCTAGAGGTTTAGCATTAATATTCTTGTGTAGGTAGAGCCAAAGGTATACTAAAGTTCATTTTTATTTATAGGAAGATGCATATTTATAACCTCGACTATGTATCTCCATTTTATCATTCTGTATTTCTATTGACTAGTTAAAATATCCACTATTATAAAATATGAGCCTCTTTTTTGGAACACGTGTATGTGTGTGTGTGTGTGTAATTTATTATAGTAATGTTTTATTAGCTCAAAGATGTTTCTATTTTTTTATTCTTAGGGTGGATCAAGGCTCAAGGCTAAATGCAATTTTTTGTTCTTAGGGTTGGGAAAGGATCAAGGCCATACTTATTCATCATGGAAATAAAGCACTAGAAAACACTAACAACATGTGATTTTAACAAAGGGGCATTTAGGGTATGAATCCCTGGCCACCTGCATAATATAGTCATGTGGAGATGATAATCTTGACCCCCCTAAAGCTCTTTCTTTTTCTTAAATTTAAAACTTTGCTTATATATAAGCATCGATAAATTTAAATTTTTTAACTTCTCAGAAAACTCAAGTTATATATAAATATGTATTATATATTTTTAATCTTAATTGAGATTATTTTTAATCACTTAAAATAAATATTCTTCCAAGTTTATTCATCCATCCCGTACATTTATTTCTTAGGTAAGAATATATATATATATATATAATATATATATATTTTTAATTTTTTAGCTTCTCTATTTTAGGTAAATACATAGGCATTATTTAATATATAAATTTTAATTATTAAAAATATTTTCTAAAACTTCATTATCCTAACTAGTTTTCTTTTAGATTATATAAGGATTTACTATGGAAAGGGAATCCATTTATTAGAGGTAAGCTACTCATTCTTATAGAATATATATTAAATTTGAGGCTTGAAAATAGCATTTAATCCAGTAGGGCTTGCCTTTGAGGATTAATATCAACCTAATCCAATAGATGATAGATATTTCATTTGGATCTATTTTTAAGCTTAATTATCATAATTGGTTTTCTTTTTGGCTGTATAGGGATTTACTATGGCAAGGGCATCCATTAATTAGAGGGAAGATACTCATTCTTATACAACATATATTAAATTTAAATTTTCAAAATAACATTTAATCTAATAAGTATTTCCTCTAAGGAGTAATATCAACCAAATCTGACACTTGATAGACATTTCCTTGTGCTATGATTATATATGTAATGCAAAACTTTGGTTGTGGTGTTGTGAATATGGAGACAACTCTACAAACACAATAAATGGGTAATATAGAAAATGGTACAAATAATTTACATAATAATGGAATGTAACAAATAATAATATTATTGGAATTATGTGTGTACAATCTCACCCAAAAGGTGAACCTAGATTCCACCAAGTTTTATCAACTCCATATGGGCTCCACTCACTATTAATTTTAATGACCTTTGTGGGAGAAACTTCACGTTTACACAACCCAATAGATTCCTTGACACTCTATCTATAATACTCTAGGATTCACCTACTATGTGTGTATGAGGGGGGATGCATCATTTTATATAATCTTGAGGCCTTCCACCTCATCCCAAAATAAGATCAGAAATCCTATCTAACCAATTAAAATACATATCTCAACTCTCATATTTACACATAAGCTTGTCACTTAAGATAGATTAAATTTTGACATGGCATAACCTACCAATGAGAAATTAACATATAACTCCTACCTAATCACATTTTATTATACTTTATCATAAAAATAAACTAAATATTACCAAAAAATATAAAATCACTATTTTGGAATCATTATAAATATAATTTATTTGGGACTACCTTGAGCATAAGGACCTACTTACCATGACAATGATAGTTTTAAACTACCATGACCATTTATGATATATATTTAAATTTTACCATGGACCATCATTTTCATAATATTCCCTAAACTACTTTGACTATTATCATGAAATATTTACAATTTGTTTTAGGACATTCTTTGATGTGCACCATGATTCCTTTACTGGCACTAATAAATTCTAATAGATGCTACTACTAATTAAAGTTTACATAAACTTATTTACAACATTTCAACTAATGAAAATAAAACTTTGGATGGAAAAATTTGGTGCTAATATCTTACCCCTCATTAGATTCTACTTTATCCTTGGAGTAGACTATCAAAGAACATTGCGATGTCAATGGTTGAAAAATCAACTTGTCATGATTGATCTATTTATTTATTGGAGTTCCATCCAATTCCTAAAATTTATATGTCCATTTATCATTCACTCGTAATATCCTATAGAGTCCCATCCATTTAGGAAGGAGTTTATTATGCTTTCACTTGTGATTCTGAAAATCATATGCCATGACCAAGTTATTTACTTGAAATGGGGACCACTTGATCTTAAAATAAAAGTACTCTTGATTTATATTTTTCTTGAAATTGGTGTATTCATTATTTTTTTAATTTCCTATAGAATATGAAAATGCACCAGCTTATCACTTATAGACTCACCTTCATCCATCCTCTACTTGACAAAATTCTTAAAAGTCAAAACATCAAACTCAATGGGATGGAGATGATCAATACCTTGAATAATATTAAAATAAGAGTAACATATTATTGATTTGGATGTATCCATATATGTACATAATTATAAGTCAATCCACTTGTCTCATCTGTGTATATGTAGAAGTACATATTAGGCAATAATCTAGCATAACACATGAATTTTTCATTTTATTTGTCCATTCATACTTGGCTTATATGTCATTGTGTTTCTATGCTTGATATAAAACCTATTTACCAATGATTTCACCACTTCATTGATGAAGTTATTACATTGATATATTATAATTTATAGTGTGAAACCAAACCTTGTAATAATATGGCCATACAATAATCTTGACACTTAATCTATATAAGCTATTTTTATAGGTTTAGCCTCAATCCAATTCATCAAGTAGTCAGTGGAAACCATAATATACTTGTTTCTTCATGGTGTAGGTGAAAGTGAAACCATAATATCTATTACTATTTTAAAATGGGATGAGTGGTAGAATATGACACAATGGTGTTGAATAATTCTTACATTTCCCATGTGATTGAAAGATATCACATGTCTTAAAGTAATTAAAATAATATTTTAAAATTATTGGCTAGTGATAAATTAAATCATAGATTATCTATGCCATTAAATGACTAAAAAATTGAAATCCACACATACCATCATGAAATTATTCAATCACATCCCTTCTTATTTCTTGACTAACTGATCTCTTATATCTTTGATCAACCCTACTTACAAGACTCCATGTGAAATGGAATATGGATTCATTTATTGGGTATATTTATCTTATTATCCATAGTATAACCATAAAGAAACTTGAAATAATTAAAATAATTTCATATATTTATATACTCACTTGGAACTACATCATTGGCTAGTAAAAATACATTTAGAAATTCATCATCATCATCATAAGATGAACCCATTCCATCATTGCTCAAGAACATGCATTTACATCATTGCTCAATAACATACATTTAAATATACATACTTATTCATAGCCTATCCACAATGTCAAATTCATAATCATGTATAAAAATATCCATCTCACTATCCTTACAAATGGATTAGTCTTGTTTACAATGTATTTGAAAGCTTGATGATCTATTACAATTAGAAACTTCTGCCTTATAAATTAGCCCCCAAATTTATTTAAAAAATAATAATAATGAGAACATCTTTTCGTATTTATATTATAATTTACATTATCACTACCCATTTACCTACACATAAAGTAGATCAGATGATGCACCTAAATCATCAATATACATAATGAACATCTTATTCCAATTTGGATTATTTAAATTAGGTGAAGTTACTAAGGTTTGCTTAAGTTTGCTTAAAAGCTTCAAGTTCCTTATCCCTTGATTCACAGGGAACATATTTCTTTAATAATTGAGTTAGTGGTAAGAACCTTTTTTATTATCCAACATGTTTTAGGAATTATCTTAGCTTAATTCTATTCATGCAAAATTAAAATTGCTTAGTCTTTGAAACCTTTCCTAGATCAAACTAATACCATCTCTAGATACAAAATTACTATAAGGACACCTTTAAAGTATCAAACACAAACTTTTTGGGATTCAATGAAGCTTAGCCCTCATTAAAACTTTGAAAATCCTTTTACAACTGGTATAAATGATCAGCCTTACTCCCATAAATGTAAAAATCATAAAAAATACCCTAATGAAGCTTTCATAATGGGGTTAAAATACCCTATTAATTAAGGCCTAGAAGGTTGTAAGTGCATTACATGATATAAATGACATGAATCTATATGTAGAAATTTTCAAAGGAGTGGTGAACATAGTCTTTAGCTGATCCTTCTCAGCTATACAAACCTAGTTGTGCCCACTATAACCATCAAAAAATTCTATAACACTCACTATTAGTTACCTCATCCAAGATGGTCTAAGAATTAAAGATGATAATGATCTTTCTTTGTTGCCTTACTGAAATTTATGTAGTCAACACAAATAAATAACTTCATAGTTTTACTCTTTACTACCACAATAGGAGAGACCCATTTTGAGTTTTCTACTAGGAAGATATATCTTACATCACAAAACTTAGCTATATATTCTTTTATTGACTTACCAAAATTAAGATTCATTCTATAAGGCATTTACTTGACTAGTTTTTCAACATTTATTAATTTAATAGAGTGTTCTACCCAACTAACTTGGAAAATTTCCTTATAATAAAAAATGAAGAGATGCATATATATTTGAAAGAGATGAAGTTAGTATTCTCTTTCTTACTCATCTATGGCATATCTGATTTGTAGTTGCTAAAGCTTCTCTTCTAAATATTCTTTAGTGAACTACATGGGTATAATAATAGGTGAATTTGGGAGGATTTACATGAGTGACACATCCACATCACCCTCATTATCATCTGTATCCACATCATTGATGATATAATAATTATATCATGTCTAGTCATCAATATCATAACTTATATTCATATGTAATTTAATCTCACTATGATGAACCACATTTATTTCACCTTCCCATTACCACAACCAAGTGTCATGAACCCATCATTGCAATAATTATTTTCATGGAATATTCTTAACCATTTCCTTCCCAACAATATTAATTATGCAATAGTGCCATCCTTTATCACCTAAAATTAAACTACACATACAGAACCCATGTAAAAAATTTACTACATTTGAAATAACACCTTATGGTTTTATTTTTATTTTATTTAACAAAATAAAAATTAATGTTGAAGGATGACCAAGTTTTAAACCCAAAATTTTCATTACATATTAGTAATAACATTATTGGTTTCCTAGGATAAGGTTTTCAAACCTAAGAATTGTGGGGGCCTAGGACTAAGATAGGTAAAAAGCATGAATCAAACCCTCCTAGCAAAACAAGCTTGGGGGATCCTGAAAGAAGATAATATATGGATCAGAATTCTTAAAGGTAAGTATCTCACAAATATTTTAGCATATTTATTCTTTAAAAAATAAGTTCCTAATCAAGGATCTAGATTTTGGAAAACAGTAATAAAAACAAGAGATCTCATATGCAAAGGATATAAATGGATTGTGGGCAATGATAAAACTATTAATTTTTGGGAGGACCCATGTATAAATAATTTTATGATATCAATAATTGGGGACTATGATGCTTTAATTCATTAATTTAAAAACTTGATGTGTTACAAAGGGATTATTGGTCTAAAAATCATTTGAGAAGAAGTTTAAAGTGAGTTTCTTTCCCTGAAGCAACTACATATCAATCTAGATTTATTAAAATATTAAACTCCAAACTTTAAATAATTCATATTAGCTTCTTCCCCAAGGAATAAAAAATCATTTGACACTCTAATTTATCTTGTGATTGTAAGGTTAAGTCAGTATTTTTTGCTGATCAAGATCTCCTAGATCAAGATCCTTTCTAGTATAAGTTTAGGAAAATAAACTTGATCCCTAAAATTGGTGTTTTTTACTTGTTGCTTTACCAAAATAAAATCCTTGTGATAGATAACTTAAAACTCAAAGGATTAAAAATGCCTAATAGATGTTGTCTCTATTTGAAGGCAAAGGAATCCATTAATCACTTATTCCTAGATTACTTGTATTCCACCTTGATTTGGGCCTCAAACCCAAATCTCTTCAATATTGAGTGGATCCAAAATCGATCCATTTGGGATATTGTTTTAAAAATGGTTTCCACCCTAGAAGCATAAAGATATAAAAATCCTTTGGAACCTTTATCTATTGCATTTTCTCTAGGGAATATGGAAGGAAAGGAATCAAATTTTTTTTAGGAATAAAAGTGTGGGGTGGGGAATAACTAGAGATAATATTATCAAGGCTATTAAGGAAAACTAGGATTCTGGGTCCTCCAATAAGGATGACCCTCTAGAAGGTGAACAATCAAGAATCCTAAATTTTTGGGATATTAATCCACTTCAAGGTTCAATTCCTAATGATAATCCTTCATGTGATTCAACTATGTGGACTCCCCCTGAGGAAGGTTGGTACAAACTTAATTTTTATGGGGACTTTAAAAATAACTTGGGGACAATGTGAGGAGGGGATATTATAAGAGATAACTGGGGAAAATTTATGACTACCTATGCAAGAAAAATGGGTGAGAAATCAAATCATGTTTCTAAAGTTAGGGTGGCTATTTAGGGAATTAAGGTTGCATGCAAAAAAAATTCCAAAGTTGGATATTGAAGGAGATTCCCTTAACATCATCACTTATCTAAGAAAGGTGTTTAGAACCTCCTGGACTATTGAAAAATAAATTTCAAACACTATGACCCTCTTGAATTATTTCTAAGAATTCAATTTGAGTCATGTTTTCAGAGAAGGAAATAGATGTGTGATTCTTATGGCCAACTTGGGGGTTTCTTGTGAATTCACTATTTAAGAGCC
Source organism: Torreya grandis (assembly GCA_037957365.1). Classification (NCBI taxonomy): domain Eukaryota; kingdom Viridiplantae; phylum Streptophyta; class Pinopsida; order Cupressales; family Taxaceae; genus Torreya; species Torreya grandis. Next base: position 277,041 of record JARHVA010002253.1, on the reverse strand, counting down.
AAGAGGGAACCCAACCCCAATTTCAACATTCTGAATCATGTCCTTTTGGGAAAAATAAGGAGTTAACTTAACTTTTTGAAAGTTATTTCATCCTTTATTAGGTCTTCTTTTGGTCAGGATCATTTTTACCTTCCCAGTGTGTTGTTCTTTCTTCTATTTATTTTTATTAAGGGAGACCCAAACCTATTTATGCATTTAGAATGGATTCTACACTTGTCAAAAGTGGGGTTATCTTAATATAAACATTAATTGTAGCCCCACCATCAATCATAACAATATGAATAAAAATACCATTGTATAATACCTTAGTTTGTGGAGTGTATGGATCCACCTCTACCTCTAGAATTAGGACTTTAAGCTCCTTCCCATATCTAACACTAAGTCTAATTTACAACTCATTCCTCTTTTTTGAAGATAAAATAAGAAGTTGACCATATGTAATAGTAGAATTATGCTTGGAAAGGTCTTTAATAATGAAGTATGATGCTTTCCCCTGTGATATTATAAAATACTTCACACCCAAAATTTTTCCTCTATGTTTCTTGCTAGTGTCTTCTTTCATTTTTTTACGCTCTCTATTATCTTGAGTATTTATTTCCTTTTTTTTAATAGCATATCTACTTGATAATTTTGAGTCCTTACAACAAAATAAAGTAAATTTACAAGTGATTTACCCTTATCGTTATATTTTATCCTAGAGGTAGATGCTCTATTTGGATGATCTAACTTATTATGTCATTTCTCCCTACACTCATAACATAAAATTTGGGAAAAAATTATTCTTAGACCCCCATCTCCTCCTTGGGAGTGTTGGGATCCCAAATCCTTACCTTAAATAAGGTTTATATCCAATTTACCCATTATATTAATTAAATTATCATAATAAATTAATGTAACATAAGATGGAGAAGTGCTCATTTTTAATGGTTATGGTATTTGGGCCAAAGGAATTGATACAACCTCAACCTTGGTATAAAATTATCTTAGATCCTTCTCCATACTTTGTTCTTATCTTATAATAATGTAATTTACTCATTTAAGGGTTTTTGACTGATATAATTCACCTATTTCCTAATTGATGACTTCATCCATGGAGTGCTTATAGAATAGGTTGTCAGTACTAGTCATTAGACCTTCTATCAATTATATTTTTAAAATTTGAGGCTCTAACTTCCTTCTCATATCCAAAACACGTGAATGGTTTACCTAAATCTTCTCCTTTTCTCCTTTAGCCAAATTTTTGATGTCTATCATGAGATCTAAATATTTATATTATGCACTGAATTATTCAATAAAATTATCATGAAGCAAATCCCATAGATTTTTAACATTTTCATTTAATGTCTCAAACCATCCAAGTGTTGAACCATCAAAAAATGCAGGAATAAATTCTACCCATTGTTCCCATATTATAAGTCCATTACAAATATAATATATTTTAAACTAATGAGTGAAAGAAATATATTTTTCATTGGATTAGGTTGAGAAAAAAAGAATATTACCCATCCTCTTTTGTCAAAGATATTTATGCCTTGTCGAGATGAAATTTCCTCAACTTGAAATTCAATATAATAAAACACCACCCAAGTGCTTAAAAATAATTATTTTTTGATAAAATAACCATAAAAACTTATTGAACCAACAATACAAGATGATATGACTTGAATTTTTTTATAATAAAATTTATTTGTTATTTTCCATTCAATTTTTTTCTCTTTTATTTTATTTTACAATAGTGGTGAATAATAAAATGACCACCATGAAAATTGGAATGACAATGGTGAAAATTGGAATGACCAAGGTAAAAATTGGACTGACCATAATAAAAACTAAATTTACTATGGTAAACACTGGTCATAGTAAAAACATAAATGATTGTGGTAAAAACTAAATTTACTATGGTAAAACTGAAATGACCATGGTGAAAGTTGAAATTATTGTGGTAAACACTATGAATGGTTAAAATTAAAATGCCATAGTAAGACTAAAATAACTATGGGAAACACTTTTTCATGGTAAAAATAAGAATACCATATAAATAATTATATATTAACTTACAACAAAATTTGAAGGCTAGGAATGATCTTGATAATGGAAAAAAAATGTTGACCCAATCTAACACATGAGAGATATTTCACCAATAATTCCCTTTTCTATAATTATATCAATAATGCACAAATTTGTTTATGGTGGTGTGAATATGGATACAACTCAAAAAACACAATACATGGGTAATATGAAAAATGGTACAATTAAATTGCCCAAAAATGGAATGTAAAAAATAATTGTATTATTAGAATTATGTGTTTACAATATCACCCAAAAGGTGAATCTAGATTCATCCAAGTGTTTCTGCCTCCATGTGTACTCCACTCACTTGCCATTTTACCAACATTTTTAGGAGAAAATTCACATTCACAAAACCTAATAACTTGCTTGATACTCTATCTTTAAAACCATGGGATTATCCATCTATGTGTGTATGAGAGGTGTAAGCATCTTTTTATAGAATCCCAAGGCATTCCACCTCATCCCAAGATAAGATAATAAATAATATCTAACCAATTAAATACATATCTCAACTCTCATATTTACACAAAGGCTTATCAATTAGAATATGATTAACATCTGACATGACACAATCTATCAATAAAAAAATTATGTAATGAAATTACTTAGATGATTGTAGAGAAGAATAATATATCATTGAAATAAGAGCATAGATATTAGATCCATAATAATAATTGATATAAGAATAAAACACTTGATAAATATAATTAGGACACTTTGAGGGGGATACCTTCGTAACAATGCAATAAGAGAAGAATTTATAATATGATGATCAAATACTAACCACTACATATCCATAGATAATGAAATAAAAGAAGAATTTAAAATATGGTTAATCCATATATTGACCTTACTAAGAACATGGAGAAATGTGACAAGATAATATAAGAGGTATGTAAGCCACAAGTTAGCCACACATATCCCTAGACATGCCATATATTAAGGGCATAACATGTCCCTCCCATTCATAAAAACATTGTAATCAACATTTAATCAACCCTAGATTTTTTTGAAAGAATTCTTCATCCTCCCATGTTTCACTTTCATAATGTAGATTCTTCCATTTGATCAAATACTCCTTAATCACTCTGGTCTATAGTTGGTTAGTGCATGTTTGAAGGATCTCTTCATGATCCAGAATAAGCCTACCTTCCTCATCCAATTATGGTGACTCATTTTGAGTAGAAAATCTATGTCCAATTACCTTTTTTAGGCAAGACACATGGAATACTAGATGCATGTGAGTGGACTAGGGGAATTCCAACTTGTAGGCCACACTAGTAATTATCTACAAGATTTGATAAGGGCTATAATTCTTAGGAGATAAATTTTTATCATTTTTATATCACTTTAGAGACATCTAATTATATTGTTATAATCATAAAAATAACCAATCACCTATGTCAAAATTCCACACACTACAGTGTTGATCCATTTGCTACTTCATCTAATTTTATGCCATGGCTAAATTTTCTCTCAAATTAAAGATTAATTATTATTAATGGTGAATGTTTTCCTAATTATCTCAAATCTTGGGATGTAACTTAAAGTTTTTAGTGATGTATGTGGGGTGATATCCATATAAATCCCTAAAGGGAGACATTTTGGATGAAATGTGAACAAAATTATTATACCATCATTTATTAAGCAATAGCCAATGAACTCAATTATCTTGTTTGTTAAAAAAATGATGAAGATAAAATTCTAAACATTTATTGACTACCTCTATTTATCCATCATATTGAGGATGATAAGATGAGTTAAGAGCCAATTGGGTGCCTAAATATGCAAATAATTTAGTCCAAAAGTTAGTAGTAAATATGAGATCTTGATCACTTATAATGATCTTTAGAGTAAAATGTAGTTTTTAAATTATATTTATAAAATAATAAGCTATTATAATGGAAAAAATGGTTTTGATAAGGAACAAAAATAAGAATACTTAGTGAGTCAATCCACAACTATCATGATAACATTTTTACCTTCAAACCGTGGTAACCTAGTAATGAAATCCATGGAAACCTCCTCCCAATGTTAGGTAGTGTTGGAAATAACATTAATAAGAGCGGGGTGATTTAGTTTTAATTTTTTTTAATTAAATTACACTTAACCATTCATGAATCGTTCTAACAAGCATGTATATCTTAGCAAGCATAAGCATCAAATCATAAGAGCATGGAACACATCAACACATCATATATGTGTGAAAACTTATAGGGTAAAAAACCCATTGATGAAGTAAATGGACTAAAATAATATAAGACAAACATAAATATTTAGTGAATCATGAACTTCACATGGAGTACCAACCCTAACTAGCTAAACACCAACTTAGCTAGGCTTTAGAAAGCACCCACTTATAAGGAGGCACCAACCCCCTAGATGACTCGGCACCAACTCATCCACCTAATTGTTTGATCACCATCATAAAATATTGTTTATTATACAAAAATGATGATCTAATCCTATAGCTCTTCACTTAATTTAGTCCCTCTCAAACTGACGTTCAACCTTCTTTGCTCAACTAGCCCTTTCATGGCTTGATTAGGTCTTCTGACCTTGATCCTCATATGTAGAAACTTTATTAGATATTAATAACATTTATATGATGATATATATGACCTAATTCTACTCACCAATTATATCTATCATTTTATTATCCTCTTCTTCTCTCCCACACTTAGTATCCTCTAAGCATACCAAATAGGTCTAAACTACCTTGCCTTTATATAAGTCACTTGATCATATATTTATTACTTAGATCCAAATTAAAATCACATAGTTTAGCCATGAATAGGTATTTAAATATTAAAATAATATTCCTTAATTATTAATCAATCAATAGAATAGGTCATCCATACATCAATAAGCCCTTACTCCTCTTTTAGGCTTATGAAGGCCTAATATGTCTTTTTAACAACATGTTACCCTTTGATATTTATTGAAGCATATAAAAACACCTTACATGGCAAGAAAAAGTAATAATCCACTCCAATAGACCTTAAATAACTTTAATTTATGTCTATAATATCTTTTAGGTCCAACTAACACTTGAACCCTTCCTTAAATCACTGCTTATAAAAGGCTTGCACATATAAAAAAACTCTATCTTGAATAACTAAGGAATATACTAAATTTTTCAAAAAACCCATGGAAAAAATTACATATGTAGAAACCTCATGACCTCAGGGTCATCACAAACTTCATTTGATGCTTCATCTCAAGGTAAATAGGCTCAAATACTTCTCTGTAATATGTCCACTCTAAACTACCAATTAACTCAAAAACATAGTCAAGGAAACATGAACATATGACACATGATTGAATATCTTCAAGGGATTTAAATTAATAAATAGGATATTATAAAATACTTAGATCAACCTCAATCAATCAGATCATGAGATCTAATGAAAATTATTTATCTTACAGACCAATCTTTTAACCTTCTCTCTCACAGACTCTACTTGGTCAGATAAGCCATTTTAGCTTCAATGTTTCAACCTATTTTAATAAATTCCAAGAATATAAAAAATAGGGATAGATCATTAAAGTCCCAAAAAACATTATCATGTATTTTAATGAATCACTCTTACATGAACACACATTAGGAAACATCTCACTTTTACCTAAATTTCTTACTTTTTTCACCACTAGGTCTATTAGCGACTGGCTAAGTTGGATCACCAACTTTTCACACCTAAGATTTGGAAATTTTAAAAAATATTCATGATAAACAACTAAAATTCTCACATTTTGATCTTCATCCAGTTAACAACTTTGACTCTATCAACTTGGTATACTATAACAAATCTTTGGAAGACAAACATTGTTATGTAAGGTATTCTCACTCAATTGAGAAACCAATCACACCTAGAGATGATTAAGAGAGTTTAATTAAAAATCTAATCAATTATATGACCATATCAAACCATTTTGAGATATTTAAAATATTATCTAAAACATTGGGTCTTAGTTAGGGTTTTATGAGGGTTTAGACCATATTTCAGTCTTAACAACCATTCATAAAACTTAGCTCCTTTTTCCATAAACCAAAGCTTGGAACTTTGAGATAAAACCATTCCTCATAGACCATGAAAAACTTAGGATCTCATGTAGAATATACATATGCCAAAGAGCACTGAAAAAAGTTTTTTAGGTAGATAACTCTTCATTCTATACACTCAAGAAACCTTGAAATGCTTTTCAAGCCTTTTCTTGCAAATCATGACCTAAAAATTCATGCACATACTAAAAAAAATTGACTCACCTCTATCAATGAGCATGATTGGGATATTCATATCATCTTTAGAGCTACATAAACATATATTTGGAGCTAAAATTTTAATCATTTGTAAGGTCCTCAACACCTCATGTATAGACTCAAACAACCTTTCTCATGCTCAAACACTATCAAGTGTTTTCCAGAGCATTCTCATCTTCATAGCTCATTCAAAGCATCTTTAGAACTGCTTACATAAAAATTTAAAGCACAAAAATTATTCTTTAGAGTTCACTCAATTCATCATGCCACCTATAAATAACATCTAACAAGGTCTAGAAAAAACATTACAAGATGATTTACACTTGACAAACTAACTTGTACTCATTCATGCTGCTTCTCAAAGATTTCACTCAAGCTGATTTTAGTACATTATTCAAATATCATTCTCTCATTACTACTCTCATATAATAACAACACCCACTATGATTGTAATCAAAACTCATCATATACATACCTCAAGGCTTATTTCACCAAGCATCTTCATAAGAACCTTTGATATCAATGATATTAGATTGACATCAATGAAATAACCATGGATATTCATAATAACTTTTGACATCAATGACAACATTGAATATCAAAGATCAACACATAATGACAATGTTAAAAAATCTCTTCCTTAATCAATGACAATGTTCAACAATCTTTCCCTTTGTCATTGATGGAAAATATACTAAAAAAATCTATCAACCATTTCTTGATGAAAATCATCTGTTAGACTTAGTTCTTGCCTTTTCTTACTTCCTTTCTAATGTTGCCCCTTTTTCATATTTTTTTATCTTTCTCCTTCTCATCTTTTCTAATCTTTCTCCATCTCATATTTTTTTTAATCTTTCTCCCACTTTGACATTAATGACAAAGGTCTTTTAGAACTATCATCTCTTTCAAAATGAACTCAAATTTTAAGATTACTTCAACATAGATCAGGCTTAGTTAATAACTTGAATAACTTCCCCTCAAACCAAACATCCACCATGCTTATATTAATAGTAGATATCAATGATTATCTAAAACTACTAAAATCATTCTCTTGTCTCTATGAGTTGATACTATCTCTCAAAGACACTACATAACACATAGTCTATAAATTTTGAAAACCACTTATGACAACCATTCTCAGAAACTTCTCTCAATAAGGTCACTCTCTTAGTTGATCCACCAAAAAACTAAAAAGATAGAGTCTATGAATCATCTCAGACACAATCTCTCCTTAACTCCATGCATATAAAAAAAATCACTTTCTTGATAAAGAACTTAGATCTACCAAGCTCTCCCTTAGACCATACATATATTATTAATAAGGACTAGGAACTCAAGATCACATACCTTTCTTGATATGGCTGAATAAGATCAAACTGTTGATCACACACAAGGCTATCCCAATCTAGATAACAAATATATAAATAGGGATTCCTACTTTGTCTTCATAGATCTAGATCAAAATTTCATAACAAATAGATCTCAAAATCTTACCTTTTATATACCAATTTTTTATACTTTGACTTTAGATACCTAATACTAGCCTTAGATCTCTCATCATGATATCTTCTTCTTTTACTACACCCTCATACTTCTATTGATATAAGAATGTATCCATGAAGCTTAATGGAGCCACCCTTTTTTCATAGGGATATAAAATAATATAAACTCAAGAGATTCCTAGATCTCCATACTCTTTTCATAAGACTAAATATTCTTAAACATTCTTCAGGACTTGATTAGAATTATAGGTTTGATCTCATCATCAACCTTGTCATCCTTCTTTTCTTTGACTGCTTTGTCAACAAATGCAGATAATAAGTATTTTTGACATTCCTTCACTTTTGACATTAGGAAACATCCCACCTTGGTTTATGAGTTGATCATGAATCATCTTATCATCCATATTCTTATTATTCAACTCTTCATCCTTACTACTTTGATCAACCACATAGGAACCAATACCTCTTTTCTCTCCTGACATGTGACTTGAGAAACCACAATCTATATTCTGAGATTTCATAGAATCTTATTCTTTAGTATTTTTATCCATATTTAACTTATCTATAGAGTTTGACTTCTTGATCCATTTCTTAGTGACATGACTATGAACCTTATTTTCTTGATTGGATGACCTTCTAAATCTGTTAGGATAGAATCTTATAATATGTCTTACATTATGACAATTGTACTAGACTACCTCATACATACCATTTATCTGATGATGACTATGATCTCCCTTTGACCAATTTCTTCTTTTTCCATAGGTCCATGAGTACTAATTCTTAGAGGATCTTCTACATTCTCTTACTCTATGACCAAAATGATTTCATGAATAAAAATAACCGTTAAAAGAATTAGAATACCTTATAGCATTGAGATGTTTGATAGGTTTTTTCATGTTGACTGTCTTGTGTTCAATAGTATTATTCTCAATTAGAGTTGCCTTATTTTGGTCTTCTTTGAATTTAAGACTAGTTTTGTACTTGTAGAATTTTGGCTGCTTAAAATATCATCTAGAGCCTCAATGCTCTTTTCAAACTTCATAAAATTTTTCACCTTGCTAGAAGCTTGATCCAACTCAGCTCTCAGATATTCTATTTCAATTTCATGTCTGCTATAATCTTCCTCTTTAGCCTTTAGAATTGCTATCATAATCTCTATTTGGGTTTCAACTTGTTGGATGATTCTTCATACTCCTTAGAAGTATTGCTCATCCTTTCTTCAAACAATCCAATTTGCTCCTTATAGTTCTAAACTAATGACTTCAATTGCTTGTTCTTATTCTTCACAATCTTCAAATATTCTAGGGAATCCATGAGCTCTACTTCAATATCCTCTCCACCTTCTCCTTCTTCACTATCATAGTATACATCTTCATCTAATTTTGCATCAATCATGAGGCCTTTCCCATTTAAGCAACCCTAATTGTCTAATTCTATGCCTATAAATAAAGTTTCATTGTTGTCAAATTTAGATTTAATCTTGTCATCATCACTGTTAGATGTGTTTGAATCACTTACATCAGATGATTTATCTTCTTTTGTATAGAATCTCTTCTTGTTATTGAATTATCCGTTCCTTCATTTTTCATGAAGTCTCTCTCATTCTTGTCAGACTTATAGGCCTTTATGTCATCTCCATGAGATTAATCATGTTATCCATTATGCTTAGATCCATCCTTGTTAGGACACTTGATTTCAAAGTGACCAATCTTGCCACAACTGAAACATTTGAAGGCTAACTTACCCTTGTACTTTCCTATGCCAAACCTTAACTTTCTAGAAAACATAGTTATGAGTTCATCATCATCAGTATCTAAACATACCTCATCTTTTCCTTTTTGTCCTTTGAATTATTTTAAACCTTGAAAGTTTCTTCCTTATTGAGAGGTCTTCCTTCATTAGTTCTCATCTCATAGTCAGTCAATATGCTATGAAACCCATCCATCTCAAGCTTGTCCAAATCTTACATCTCTTCTACTACAAACACTTTAGATTCAAACTTAGGAGTTAGTGATCTCAATAAATTTTGAACAATAATAGAGTATTTCAATTTTATCCTAATCCTATAATGATATTGACAAATTCATCAACTCTCAATAGGTAGGATGCAATGGATGCATCTTTATTCATCTTCAATCTTTCAAACTATCTTCTATAGGTTTACAACTTGGCCATATTTACCTTGGTTTCTCCTTCATAGATGGTATTTAATTTATCCCATATGTATTTTATTGAAACACAATTCATTACTTTTACTATGTTTATCTATGATAGGCCACACATAATGGCATTCATTACCTTGGAGTTATTCTCAATAGCCTTCTTACCTACTACATCTATTGGTGGAATTGAAGGTGTAATATAGCCATCCATAACTAACTACCAAATATCATATCCTTGTGAAATTATATATATATATATATATATATATATATATATATATATTTATTATAACATTATATAAGGCATAGTTAGATCTATTGAATAATGGAGTCTTATTGGTAGAGAAGCCATGTTGAGCTTGCTGACTAGTCATCCCAGCTTCTTAGGATCTACTTTTGTCTATCAATACTATTCTAAAGGACATGCTCTAATACCAATTATTGGTATTGGAAACAAGATGAATTACAGGGTAGGGGTGAATTAGTCTTTAATTTTTTTAATTAAATTCCACTTAACCATTCATGAACCATTCTAACAAGCATGTATATCTTAGCAAACATAAGCATCAGATCATAAGAGCATGAAACACATGAACACAACATATATGTGGGAAACCCTTTAGGGGAAGAAAAACCATTGATGAATAAAATGGACTATAGTATTATAATAAAAACATCAATCTATAGTGAATCACCAACTTCATATGAAGCACCAACCCTAACTAGCTTAGCACCAACTCAGCTAGGCTTTAATAAGCACCCACTTGCAAGGAGGCACCAACCCCCTAAATGAATCATCACCAAATTAACCACATAATTATTTGATAAACTTCATAAAACATTGTTTTTTTATACAATATATGATGATCTAATCTTTTATTTCTTCACTCACTTCAATTCCTCTCAAACTGACCTTCAACCTTCTTCGCTCAAATAACCCTCTTCATGGCTTGGTTAGGTCTTCTAAACATGATCCTCATATGTAAAACCTATATTATATATTCATAACATTTATATAATGGTATTAATTACATATTTATTATCACTAATGATATATATCATTCACTTATCCTCTTCTTCTCTCCCACACTTATCACCCTCTACGCATCCCAAATAGGTCTAAATTGCCTTGCCTTTATACAAGTCACTTAATCATATATATATTAGTAAAATATGAATTAAAATCACTTAGTTAATCCATGAATAGGTATTTAAATACTAAAATAATATTCATTAATCATGAATCAATCAATACAATAGTTTGACCATACATCAATTAGCCCTTACTCTTCGTTTAGGCTTATGGAGGCCTAATAGGTCTTCTTAACAACACATTACCCTTTGATATTTATTAATGCATATAAAATAAACTTAAATGGTAGAAAAAAGTCATACACCACTCCAATATATCTTATCTAACTTTAATTTAGGTCTATAATACCTTTTAGGTCCAACTACCACTTGAACCCTTATTCCTCAAATCATTACTTATAAAAAACCTGTGCATATATAAAAACTCTATCTTGAACAACTAAGGCATATACTAAATTTTTAAAAACAACCATGGAAAAAAATTACATATACAAAAACCTCAAGACTTTAGGGTCATCAAAAAATTCATATGATTCTTCAACTTAGGGTAAACATGATCAAATACTTCTTTGCAAGAAGTCTACTCTAAACAACTAATTAAATCAAAAACACAGTCAAGGAAACATGAAAATTTGACACATGATTGAATATATTCAAAGGATTTAAATGCATGAAAAATATCTTAAAACATATTCAAAATATCCTTAATCATTTATATCATGAGATCTAACGAAAATTATTGCTCTTATAGACCAATCTTCTGACCTTCTCTCTCATAGACTCTACTCAATCAGATAAGTCATTTTGGATTCAATGTTTCAACATCTTTTACTGAATTCAAATATTATTAAAATCATGAATAGATAACTAAATACCCAAAAAAATCACCATGTATTTAAATTCATCACTCTTACATGAACACACATTACGAAACATCTTCTCACTTCTGTTGGATTTTCTTACTATCTGCACCACTAGGTCTATTAGTGACTAGCCAACTTAGATCACCAACTTTGCACACTTGAGATCTAGAATATTTTATAAATATGAATGAATAATAACTAAAATTCTCACACTTTTATCTTAATCCACTTAGCAACTTTGACTTGGTCAACTCTATCTGGTATAGCAAATCTCTAAAACATAAGAACTTTTTTGTAGGGTCTTCTCACTCACTTGAGAAACCAATCATACCTATAGATGCTTAGGAGAGTTTAATTTAACCTAAAATCACTTATATAACCATATCAAACCATTATAATCTATTTAAAATAATATCATCAACATCGGGTCTTAGTTAGGGTTTTATGAGTGTTTAGACCATCTTTTAGTCTTAACGATCATTCATAAAACTTAGCTCCTCTTTCCACAAACCAAAGCTTGTAACTTTGATCTAGAACCATTCCTTATCTACCCTAAATAAATTAAGATCTCATGTAGAATGTGTACATTCCAATGAGCATTGATAAAACCTTTTTGGGTGGATAACTCTTCATTATGTATACTTTAGAAACCTTGAAATGCTTTTCAAGCCTTTTATTTCAAATCATGACCTAAAAATTCATGCACATATTATAAAAAACTTAACTCACCTCTAAAAATCTCCACCTACTCACTCATGTCATGTAAATTGATCATGTTACCTCATCTAGCCACCACTTGTCTTCTTACTTTCAAAGCCTTGACTTGTAAGTCTTATTAATCCTTGAATCTAACCTTATAGCCACACTATAGGATCCATCTTGAAAATGTCTAATGTTTAAATGATTATTTTGTATTCTAAAGAAATCCTCATACACTCACTCTTATTTAGAGATTCAAAATTAATTATTTAGAGCTACTTATAAATCTTTGGAGCATGACTAGGATCTTTGTATCATCTTTAGAACTACATACATAGATCTTCAGAACTGACCTTTTAATAATTTACAAGGTCCTTACTACCTTATGTACAAACTCAAATAACCTATCTCATGCTCAAACAATATCAAGGGTTCTTTGGAACATTCTCATCTCCATAGCTCATTTGGAGCATATTTGGAACTACTTATATAAAACTTTGGAGCACATATCTTCTTCTTTATAGATCACTTATGTCATCATGCCACCCACAAATATCATCTCACAAGTTCTAGTCAAAGCATTAAAATATGATTTACACATTGACAAACCAACCTATACTCATTAATTATAATTCTCAAATATTTCACTCAAGATGATATTAGAACATTCTTCAAAAAACATTCTCTCATCACTGATGTCATATAACAACACTCACTATGCTTGCAATCAGAACTTATTATATACATACCTTAAGGCTTACTTGACCAAGCATATTCATAAGAACCATTGAAATCAATGATATTAGATTGACATCAATGAAATAACCATGCATATTTATAAGAACTTTTGACATGAATGATAACATTAAATATCAAAGCTCAACACATAATGATAATGCTCAATAATATCTTCCTTAATCAATGATAATGTTCAACAACTAGGGATGGATAATGGATGAAAAATACTTGAGGTCTTAATGGTTTCAACTTTTTTATATTGACATACCATGCATTCATCCACACATTTATGTACATCCCTCTTGAGTCCTTCCCAAAATAAATCTTGCTTGATTATATGATATGTTTTTAAAAATCCTAAGAGACCTCCTATTAGATATGCATGAAGTTCTTGAAGGATTTTATGTTTAAGGAGATAATGCTTATAGAAGTATAATATATATTTATACCATAATATATTACCATTCCATGTAATTTTTTTAAATCCTGTATATCCCTACTAAAGATTTTGAATCAAATAATGGGTAGTACTATCATTCTCCCATTTTGATTTTACTTCATTTAGCCAATCTGCTTGCCTAATGGTCATTACACATAATAATGCCTCAACTAATTCATCCCTCTAGGATAGTGCCTTTTCCATCACATTATCTTTTCCTTTCTTAATATCCTAAAATTTTAGTCACCTATTATTTTGTTCTTCATAAGACAATCATTGTTCTAAAAATTTATTTGAGGCTATCGTGATCAATCTTTACCTAAAAGTGATGACCTGTCAGATAAGTCTCCATTATTTAACTACATGAATAATAGCTATCATTTATTTTTCATAGATTGGATTGAGCCTATTATTTACCTTTAGTTGGAAAATCTTAAATTCAAGTGGTTTGAATTCTTGCATGAGTATAAATCCCATACCATATCCTGCTGTATCACATTCCACAATAAAAGTTGTAAAAAATTTAGGAGTAGCCAAAATTGGAATGGTGCACATAGCCATTTTCAACTTTTCAAATACCTTGGTATCTATATTAGTCCATCATAAAGAGTATTTATTCAAAAAATATGTGAGTGTGACTATGATTCTATCATAATTTTTGACAAACCTATGATAATAACCAATTATCCCCATAAATACCTAGAGGTTTTTAGGGTCTTAGGAATCTACCAATCCATCATTGCTTGGATATTTTTAAGATCAACTTTCACTCCATGTGAAATAATATGACCCAATAACTCCACCTTATAGATACACAAATCATATTTTGAAGGTTTGGCATATATTTTATGTTGATTTAGAATTGAGAGTACCTAATTCACATAATTCAAATGGTCTTCCCAATTTTTACTATAAATGAGGATGTCATAAAAAAAACTAACACAAAAATTTCTCAAAAATGGATTGAAAATAGTATTTATCAAACTTTGAAATGTGGATGGTGCATTTGTGAGGCTAAAAGGCATGACCATAAACTCATAATGGTCTTCATGAGTTCTAAAATATGTTTTAGGTATGTCCTCTTCACATATTAAAATATTATGATATCTAGAGAAAAGATCTAACTTGGTAAAATAAATATCACCATGTAATTCATCTATCAAATCATCATTAAATGGAATAGGAAATTTATATTTGATGGTGTAATTAATGAGTTCTCTATATTTTGGGCACATCTTCTAAGTGTCATCCTTATTTTAAACCAACCATTATTGTGGAATATTCACTTTGGCTATGTCTGATGATTCATACCTACAACATATCTTGTACCATATTTTCAATTTGAATCTTTTGGGCATAGGGATACTTGTAGGGTTTGATGTTGGGTGGTGTAATTATAGGAAGTAGTCTGATAACATGACCATACACTTAGCTCAGTGTAAGTCTTTTTGAAATATCACCAAAAGTAAGATAATGGTCATCCAACATCATTTGTAAATCTATATGGGTAGAATCCTTGGTTGGTTAAACCTCTATGGAAAATAAGCATGACACAAATCCTTCAGAACCTATCTAAGAATATTTATCATCTAATGGGAACTAACAATTTGTGGAGATTTATCCTGCAATCCATTTAGTTCAACTATCTTACCTTTTGAATGGAAGTACATGAATAGTTCTTGGAAATTCATCTTAATAGTTCCCAAAAAGGTGAGCCATTACACTCCCAAAATAATTTCAATCCTTCCCATGGGAATAAAAAACATAGAGAATTATAATAGGTAGTCTCCCATAACAATCTTAATACTATGGCATTTTTAAAAAAAATTGATGATACCTCATGACCTAAAATTATAGAGTTGGGTAAATGAAATAATTCAACTGAGTATCCAAATTACTATTGATGAAGTTTCGTGTACTCCAAAAATCAATCAACACAATCACTTTATATTTCTTAATGAAACCCACCACCTTAAGAGTTTAAGGAGTGATAATACCTAAAAGTGCATGAGAGGAAATAATAGGTTGAGAATATTTAGATTCATCCTTGGGTTCATCCAAAACTACACTTGAGGCATCATCATATTCATCATCTTCATTGTCAAATTCAATGTAAAATAAATTATTTTCAAAAGAAAAAAATCCTTTTTCCATTTTTTATTATATCCAAAACACAAACCTTTTACACGCTTATCCTCAGTTTACTAAGGGGTTAGTCTGGTAGGTCGAATAAATGATGGTGCTAGGAAGTGCATAAACAAACATTAGTAAAAGGACTTAGTTTGATCAAATCTTTTTCCTCTTCCATGTATGCCCTTAGAATGGTTTTAGATACTGAACTAGGACTAAACATGTGAACCTCCAATGGGATGTTATATTCTAAGCCACCCAAAAATAGGTCAATCAAATTTTCCTATGTTATGTCTGCCACACATAAAGAGAGATTATAAAATTGATGAATATAGCCCTTTATGGTCCATATTTAGTGTAGTTTGGGTAGCTAGTTGAAGTATTTTTTTAATACATTATTATAATAGTGGATCTATAGTTACTCAAATAATATAGTCCAAGAAACTAGGAGACATTTCTTTTTCTTTTAAACACACAACCATCGATACCAAATGAACTGCTTAGGTTCTAGTTATAGAGAGGAAATAACCACCTTTACCAACATGGAGTCTAATGTAGATAAAATAAAGTTTAAATTTTAGTGATCCATGTGATTAAATCATTACCATCAAACTTGTGTAAGTCCACTTTTGGAAACATTTACTTTAGACTATTATTAGTGGTGTGATTGTTTAGAGGAGAAGAACCAAAATACAGTGGTAGAGTGTTATTTTTCAAAGAATAAGCTATATAATTGGAAAATTTCTTAGTTATTTGTTAAAATTTATCTTATAAGCCATTCTCTTCCCCTTTCACCCTTATGATATCCCATTTAATCGCATTGAGATCATATTTCTGCATCATGCCATGTAATTCTGACTGAGGTTGCTAAACTACCTCTAAAATATATGGATCAAAAGTTCCAAAATCCATGTAATCCTTATGAGGATTTTCAAGAGTTTATTTCAATTTTATATGTACATGAGTGTTGGGAAAAACCATACACAAACCCTAATAGGGTTTCATACCCCCCAAAAAATATATCAGCATATGAGACCATTATGATCACCTTACCAAGATGAATCCAATGACTACTAATGTGCATAAGGGTAAAAAATTTTGGCCTAAAAAGTATACCAATATAATATACCATTTCAATAATCTCATAGAGACAAATCTAATGAATACTAATTTTCATAAGGTTAAATTCTTCTCAGATCACAAGTTATGCTTTTTTCAATCCTTCAGGTCATAGAAAACATGTAACACTAGATTTGAAAAAAAATGATACCATATAAAATTTCCCAAATCGAATCTCTGATACCTATTGTAATGAAATTACTTATATGTTTGCACAATATAATAATATATCATAGAAATAATAGCATAGATAATATATCCATGACAATAATTGATAGAAGAACATGATTCTTGATAAATATAATTAAGCCACTTTGAGGGGGAAATCTACATAATAATGCAATAAGAGCAGAATTCATAATATGATGATCAAATGCTAACCAATACCTCCTATATATACTCTACTTATCCATGATTTTTACATAGTCTGACCATAATAAAAACATAGAGAAATGTGACAAGATAATATAATATGTATGTAAGCCACAATTCAACCACACATATCCCTAGATATGTCATAGGTTAAGGGCGTAACAAATTAGCTTAAAGATTCCTACCTAATAACATTTTCCTAGAATTTATCTAAATAATATACCAAATATTCTAAAATATATTTGACATCATTATTTTGGAATAATTACAAAGACAGTATTTTATATTGTTATAAATAGTATTTCATAGGTTAATACATGATGTAATTAGTTAGTATAATTATTTTTTATTAGGGTAAAAAGTTGGGTTTTGACAAGGCCCCAAAACCTAGTGCAAAACATCAACATAAAAAATTACAAACCAAAACAAGAAAAAAATTGAGAAAAATAAGAACAAGATGATATCACATAATGACATAAAAATTAAACACTAAAACATCAACTAAATATCAACAAGAAAGCTTTTGGATAACAATAGGATACAAAAATTTCATCATATATCGACTAGATCCTCAAGACATTTAGCTGCTTCCATTTCTTCCTTAAGGGAGTGGATTTTGATAGGAGTGGAGCCTCCCTCAGTGACCTTTCCTACCTTATCCTTGATTTTTTCCATCCCCTTGTGCTTATGCTATGTCCATCAAGTGATTATTTAGCATTCATCTTCTTAGAGTCCAAATAATTTTTAGGGGTGCTACTAACCTTGTTGTTGTTTTGATTTTTTAGTTATTCATAATGATATTCAATCCTTTCAACTCTTCCCCTACCCTATCCATATTAATTCTAAATATGGTCATGCTCATATTCAATTCATTTGTGTCTTGATCAAGGTCTATAAGTTTTGATTGTGTTTTTGGTGCTCTATTTCTAACTTCTCAATTATCTCTTGGATCTCCATCATCATCTTCATATTTTTATTGAATTCACTAATAATGTATGTGATAAAGTTGATTTTAATGTTACTATTATGTCCCTTTTTGTCCATTCTCACTTTAAAAAGGTTCTCTTGGTGTTCCAAGTTCATCATCATCATCATCATCATCATCATCATCATCATCATCATCATAGTAGAAGATTTTTTTTACCTATTCCAAATTCAAAGGAGTCACTAGACCTTTTAGTTTGTCCAAAGAAGCCCCACTCTAGGTCAACATATCCTTAACTTTGGAAGAGGAGCCTTGGAGTAATTTATTATTAGACATAAGTGAATTTTGAGCTATGGTTTTGTTTTATTTATCCTAACTCTCATAATAGGCTTTTGCTCAGCCTAAATCATAAAAGTTTCCTTAGGATAACCTATTAGATGGTCAATAATAGGGGACCCATGATGAATAAGAAGTAAAATAAATGATTGGTGGACTAGTTCATCAATATCCCCTATTTTAATTCCTTAACATAGTTCTCAAATGAATTTAATAAATAAAAAGGGAAGCTACTTACATCACCATGATTGAAATGGTTGAGATAAAATAAGTGGTGGGAGTACAATTTTAGGAACCTCCCTTTTGTAGTAATGTAGTTCATTACTTGTAAACACACTTCTGACCACAAACTTGATAGAGATATATAAAATATGCCATCTTCATCTTATGTATATTCTCATTCTCAATGTAAAATTTATGAATAACTTTGTATTTATACTATGATCCCTTTAGAACTTGGTGCCATTTGTATCCATCCCCATTACTTCAACTATTTTATCCTCTAATTGATAACACCTCTTAGTTTTACCACCTTATCCTCCCAGGATTCAATGAAGTAAATAAGATTATAGGGTTGGACCCATATATTCTTTCCATATACTTGGTTAAGACACATCTCTCAAGGATGTTCCACACAATATAATTTCTCTTTACAATCTTGTTGGACAACAACTCCATCATTTTACTTTCACCTCCCATGATTCCTCTATAGGTTTTGTTATGTATTATGAGGGTCGAGAAATGTCTATTTTCATAAGACACAATGAAATGTCTATAATTAAAAGGACCACACTTCATAATGAATGGATTAGAAATGTTAATCATGATTTGCATTGGCTTCCCCCTCCTATCTATGTGATGATTAAACCTCACACGAGAGGAATAAAGAGTCCTGAATATTTTAACCCCCCCTCCATGGTGTCAAAGAGGTTAAAGAAACCAAAAGAGAACCTAAGGAGATAAAACATGCCCAAATAATAGTTTGAATATTAAATATTATCCTCTTCATTTAATAGATTAGAAAAAGGTCATGGAAGAACTAAACTTAGGTTCTAAATGAATAAGTTAGAACCCAAAATTCATTTTTTTACCATCCAATCCAAACACTTAATACATTTACTATAGACATAGATAATTTTAATTTCATAAAAATTTATTAAAAGCATTTAAGCATAATTAATAACACTTTTGATGGTTCAACTTATTTTGGAATTATCTTTGACAATGTTGATGATATTAAACAAATATTATTCCATAATGAGAGTCTTTAGTGCCAAATTTTAGGCTAATTAGATTCCCCAGTTAACAACCCTTGATTCTACTAAATGATTAGTTTAAACCCCTATAGGGACCAGATAAGAAATACTAAGACTTACATTACTATCCATTATAACTCCCCCATCTCCTATTTGACTAGATTATCCTTTAGCTATTCCATCAAAATTTAATTTAAACCAAGAATTCAAATGTTTAAGCCATTTCACCTTTTTTATACTTATCTTCTCCTCTGACTCATAATATTTCTAAGGGGATTCAATTTTCCATCGATGAAGAATAATACCTTAAGCTATTGTTATTGATTTTATCCCCTTTAATTAAACCATATATAAGTTTTCATTAATGGCTTATGTGATTTGTAAACCAACCCTAGAAAGGTTTCTTTTCATGTTGTGACAAATTTTGTTATTTCTTTGTATCCATACACCCCATAGGAGGTGGGGAAGTGTCAAGCTTAAAATAATTTGAGGATAGTAGAGAAACCTAAGGGTTTAAATTATATAATAAGGTCTAACAAGGTATTTGGTTTGACCCATTTCAATTTTAAGAGATATAACAAAACATCCAACTTAACAAAGAATAGGTAGTCTAAAAAAAGGTATCTCACAAATTCTTCCTCTTTCTCACATAGAACACACTTAATAAGAATACTCACACACTTTTATTAGATTTCCAACCATAAGTATTATATTTTTTGCCACCATATAGAAAAAAATATTTAACTTTGGAATAATATCCTTTTGACAAAGGGTAATATAGGGGAAAGCATTCTCCTCTAGCTTAAGATTCGTAAGGTAACTAGATTTAACAAAATAATTACCTAATTCCTCAAAATTACAAACTAAGGACTCTTCTTTCAGGAATAGGTTGATGTGAGATTTAGCCAATTTTTTATTTAGATTATAAAATTTTTGGATGATTTTAGAATCATTTGACTCTAAGGTTCGCATTTTCCAAGCTTTTCCCAAACCTATTTGTTCCCAATATCTTACAATTTTTCCCCATGAAATATATTAAAACCATGGTTTAGCCTATCCTAAGGGGATTTAGAGATTAAATGGTAGTAAAATAGCCAATATTCATCCTATAAAGAATATTTGATACCATCTCCAATGTTCCATTTACACCCTTTATGTAATATAACCCCGATTTGAACCAAATCATTCCAAAAAGCTACCCCCTTTAGAGGCACATCTAGGGTTAGGAAATGGTCATCACTTCTTCCTTCCAAGTAGTTGTATTTTATGGTATTGATCCAAATATATTCCTCAACAAGAAGTTCCCAACTCATCTTGGAAATAAAGGCTTTGTTCCATTTTTTAGAGTTTTCTCAAGCCTAAACTCCCTTCGTATTTGGGGAGACAAAAATTATCCCAATCAACAAGTGGAATTATGTTCTTAGTCTTGGATTTCATCCATAAAAAAGTTATTTATATCTTTTAAATACCATCTTCCACATTCATATTAATATTGAACAAAGGCATGAGATAGATAGGCAGACTTTGGGTATAAAGTTTTAGTAAGTAGATTTTGCCTGCTTGGGAAGGAAAGTTACTTTTCCAGCCCACTAATTGTTTTTTAAACCCATCCAATAGAAAATTATAATTTAATACCTCCATATTAACTTTAAATATGTCATATTTAAGTAGGAATATGGAAGGTATTGAATATAAAATTGTAATATTTTAGCAATTCTTGACTGTCTACCTTCCAGGATATTGAGGAAAAAGATGAAACTTGATGCAGGAGCATATACATACATCTTCCTGCAAGACATGGTTAAGTTGGGATTAGTCTTCATTAGGCATGCAAGCTCTAGTCATGTTTAAATTCAAATTCTAATTATTATATTTTCCCTCCAAAATGTTATCTAAGGAGGAGTAATTGTAATTGTTAAAAGTAAAAAGAGTGGAAAAGGTAAAAGTTAGTTAAGAATCCCATGTTAGGAAGCTTGTGGAGTAAATCAAGGGAGGTGGTTGAAATCCTCCAACCATAGGCTATTTATTATTAAATAAGTTTTCAACATTAGAATGTTGGTTGAGAAAATCTCTCCTATTTGTTATCTTAGATGGCGTAAGAGGAGGAGACTCTTTAAAAAAAACAAAAGAGTAAGATATGCATTAGAGGGATGAAGAGGAAGAGAAGGAGGAGCTCAGGAATATAAGGCATATTGGAAAAAAAGAGCTAAAAGAATGCAAAAGACTGTAGAATTGTAAGAATATTGGAATCAAATAAAGTTGTGTTTTAATATTAGAAAGTTTTCTCAAATGTATCGATTTATTCTTGTGATCATTCGAATCATAATCAATGCCTTTGTGATCATGGAAAGCCTGTAAATCTGAGAAACTAGAATTCATATTGGTTGACCAAAATATATTGGAAGATTGTTGTCATTATGATAATGAAATTATGAGAATGTTAGTTTGATGTATATGGAACACAGAGTATCTGATAAAAGGAATTGGTTCTAGCTATAACCTGTTGTGGAAGAATGGGTTTCAAAACAAGAAATTGTGAATAATCTGAGTCAAGATTTAATGATATCTGCTGCCCTGTATGGAGGAGGTGTGAATTACACAGCCTTGTATGGAGGAGGCATGAATTACACAGCCCTGTATGGAGGAGGCATGAATTACATAGCCCTGTATGGAGGCAAGAAATTGTTGGAGAAATGCCTGTACATAAGGACGTAGGCCTGGCATATGTATGTATGTCTATAAAATGAAATGTGCTTCATTTGTCTTCTAGTATTCAGCTTTCCAATTTGCTATCATTTAGTATCAGAGCAGTTGACTCCTAGACTCCAAGATGAGAGTCTTGACCTGATTTAATTGTTTAGTCTATTTTATCAGCTCAGGATTTTTAATCTTCTGTTACATTTTTGGGCAAATACTGTGTGATACATAAGCTCCTTATGTGGATTTGAAGATAGATCTGCACATATTCGAGTTGCTTGACACCCATATCTTGGTGTCTCTAACCCTAGATATCAAAGAATCCTTAGTATAGACATTTGAGGTCCACACTCACCTCATTATGCTTAGACAACAGTGATGGTATTCCAAGCTTTCTACGTGGTCACTCCATGCATTCATTTTTGTAGCTACATGCAAATATTGGCATTCCTACATGGCATATTACTTCCACAACCTACATGATCTAAATCCTCAGTCAATTTTTGCTTGCTGGCCCATGCCTATCGCCATGATCATTATGTGTCTTCATTCACAACTATCACAATTGATGCATGATCATGCCTGCACCAAGGCCAAGCTCGTTGCCTACCACATTTTTGCTGTACTTGGAGCATTTCTCTTAGACAACATTCATCACCATCCAAGTGTCCTTTTTTTTAAAGATATAAGTTGTAGATGCATCAAGACTTGAATTCAAGAGGTACATATTATAAAAGGTGTCTATTATGTATAACCTTAAGCCAGGTTAAGAGGTACCATGAAAGTAAGTGAGGAAATTAACATTCAATTTCAGAGGGGTAAATATCGTTATTTGAAGTTTGATCATAGTGCATCATTTTGGTATCAGAGCTAGTAAGCTCTTGGAAAAAGGAAAATTTTGTACTCTTCTAATTAGTTTTTATAGAGATAATGTACTTGTGAATTTGCAAATAG
Source organism: Torreya grandis (assembly GCA_037957365.1). NCBI lineage: Eukaryota > Viridiplantae > Streptophyta > Pinopsida > Cupressales > Taxaceae > Torreya > Torreya grandis. The sequence goes on along the minus strand of JARHVA010002253.1, from coordinate 253,423 downwards.
AAAAAAAAATTGCAGTGATTAAAAAAAGTGAAGAAGGTAATAAGAAAGTTATTGACAAGTTGTTTTCAAGCTCTTTAAAGAGTAATTGTTGTTGCAGTGAAGAAGTTGCTGGTTCAAGGAAGTCAAGCCATTGAGGCTTAAGAGGAGAAGAAGCCAAGGAAGGCTTAGTGAAGAGCCAAGAGAAGCTCTAGAAGAAGAGCATAGTGAATGCTCATGAGAAAGATCCAAAGCAAGGTAAGCTTGGATTTTTGAAATTATTGATACTTGGTTAAAGTAATGTCATATTGAAGACCATTGACTCAGTGTGAAGCTCAATAAAACCATTAAGTAGGATCAAAAGACTAGGATGCAAAAGACCTAGGTGAGATCAAGGAGATTGTCAAAAGACCAGTCAAGGAGAAAGGCTTGGGTGAGACAAGTGGACCTAAAGGGATCAAGAGACCGAGGTGGAAAAGACTTGGGTGAAGATCTCAAAAATGGAAATATTGTTGAGAAAAGAACAGAGTAGCAAGGTACATGAGGGCACCAAGAAGAAAACAAGCATCCAAAAGAAGAAAGGTATGACCAGTATTGAAATTGATAAAGAGATTGATAGTTTGAAAAGAGATTTAGCTAATTTTGCAGATAGATATGAGTCTTGGATGTAGATGGACAAGCAAGCATGGGTATGGCCAATGAGGAAGAGGTTGAAGTGGCCAATTGATCTCATAATGAAGAGGAGAAGAAGGTAAATTGAGGTTGCCAAGAAGAGAGAAGCCCATAGAGGCAAGAGGATGAGTAGGTTGCCAAGTGAGCAATAAGAGAAAGAGGTGGAGAAGAAGGTTCTCAGTGAGGAGAACAAGAGAAGAGAAGAAAGAAAAGATGAAGTGCCAGGAAGAACACTTGAAAAGATAAGAGTGTTGGTGAAGAGAACACTCATAGGGACCTTGTGGTCTCTTGTTTTTATATCTAATGTTGTCTTTGCATGGGTAATTGCAGGTATGAGTAGCCTTGTGAAGGTCAAGAGAAGGGCCTTGGAGAGTGAAGAGATTGGTGCAAGAGAAAACACCAAGTGCACAAGTGAATGTGCAAGAAAGAGAAGAGAGTTTGCTGTTGTTGATAAGGAAGAAGGAGTACATTATTTAATGCATGAGGGAGGTGTTGAGGACCCCATACAAGCAAGAGGAGAGATGGAAGATTAAGATGAATTCCATGATGCTATTGAATGCTAAGAAGAGGAAAGAGAACAGTCAAGTATAAAGGAAGAAGAAAGTACAAACAATCAAGAAGCTATGCAAGTCAAAGAACTAATGGAGCAGCCCATTAAGGAGGTAAAGGTGAATTCCAAAATTGATTTTTCTTATTCTTATAAGCATGAAACTATTGATATGCATGTTAGAGAAGCAAAGGAAAAGGTGAAGTTTCCAATTAACCATGGATATGTGATGCCTAAATGGTGGAAGAAGCAAACTCCCAAGCAATAGGAAGTGTTGGTACAAGAGCATGGATGTAGGATGCCTACATGGTTTGAGAAGACAAATATAAAGAAGGACATAAAGCTCAATCAAAATGAAGAATCAAGCAAGAAGAAAATACAAAGCATGAAGGAAGAGGTAGAATGCAAAGTGAGCAAGGCCAGCTATTAAGCAAGACAACATGAAGATGTCAAAGAGCAGAAATTGGTTGGTAAATTGAACAAGTGTCATCCTAAAGCTATGAAGAAGGTATGGATGGATAAAGGTGAGAAAGAAAACTACTCAAAGAATAATGAGGTAGAGCATGAGGATACAAAGATGAAAGGTAAGTCAATTGCTTGCAATGAATGGGATAATGATGTTTTTGAATCGTTTAATGATCTTTTTATGGAAAATGAGGTATGGAAATTGTCTATGAGGACTAATATTTAGCAAGGAGAGAGTTCCAAATGGATGGATGATGAGGAAAGAGGAGAGTATGTAGCAAATCAATGCCTCATTGAAAACAAAGAACAAACAAAATGGCTTCAAGCAGAGATTGAAAAGAGCAAGAAAACACAAGGTAAGGATACTTCAATTATATTTGATGAGTATATTGAAGAAGTTGGTTTGTATGAAGACAGCTCAAGAAAGGATGAAATGAAGAGTAAGGCTAGTGAAGGACAAGTAATACTTGTGAGTGATGAGCCCAAGTTTGATGAAGATAGTGATATAGATGAGATCTTACTAAAGAAAGAGTTGAGAATGTTGGAGGAGCTGTTTGGTCATTCAAGAGAGATGAATGAAGGTACAAGCCATGGTGAGAACACCATTGGTGAGAGTAAAGCAAGAAAAGAGCACACTAAAGAGTCAAAGGTAGTTTTGGCCAAAGAGCAGAGGTGTGGAGGCAGCCAAGAGACTTTATGGTCTCAAGTTTTTACTTCTAACATTGCCTTTGATGTTTTGAATGCAGGGGTTGAAGTTGTGGAGATGAATGAAGTCCATAGTTCAATGGACAAAATTTTGAAGCAAGAAGATCAAGAAGATCTTGAAGATATGTATGAGAATGAAGCATGGAGATGGGACATAACAGATGAAAAGGAGACGAGGAGAAGAACATACCAGAAAAGGAAGAAAAGCAAGAAGATGAAAGACAAAGACTATCAAAGACAAACACCAGCATTGACATTCAGAACAAAACCTTGGGATCCAGGCATATAGTGAAGACTAATGCATGGAGGAAGCATTTCATTTGAACTAAGGTTCAAATTGTTTCTAGAGGGAGAGTATGATGTAGGAGCATCTACATACATCTTCCTGCAAGACATGGTTAAGTTGGGATTAGTCTTCATTAGGCATGCAAGCTCTAGTCATGTTTAAATTCAAATTCTAATTATTATATTTTCCCTCCAAAATGTTATCTAAGGAGGAGTAATTGTAATTGTTAAAAGTAAAAAGAGTGGAAAAGGTAAAAGTTAGTAAAAAATCCCACGTTAGGAAGCTTGTGGAGTAAATCAAGGGAGGTGGTTGAAATCCTCCAACCATAGGATATTTATTATTAAATAAGTTTTCAACATTAGAATGTTGGTTGAGAAAATCTCTCCTATTTGTTATCTTAGATGGCGTAAGAGGAGGAGACTATTTAAAAAAAACAAAAGAGTAAGATATGCATTAGAGGGACGAAGAGGAAGAGAAGGAGGAACTCAGGAATATAAGGCATATTGGAAAAAAGAGCTAAAAGAATGCAAAAAACTGTAGAATTGTAAGAATATTGGAATCAAATAAAGTTGTGTTTTAATATTAGAAAATTTTCTCAAATGTATCGATTTATTCTTGTGATCGTTCCAATCATAATCAATGCCTTTGTGATCATGGAAAGCCTGTAAATATGAGAAACTAGAATTCATATTGGTTGACTAGAATATATTGGAAGATTGTTGTCATTATGATAATAAATTTTGAGAATGTCAATTTGATGTATATGGAACACAGAGTATCTGATAAAAGGAATTGGTTCTAGCTATAACATATTGTGGAAGAACGGGTTTCAAAACAAGAAATTGTGAATAATCTAAGTCGAGATTTAATGATATCTATTGCCCTATATGGAGGAGGCGTGAATTACACAACCCTGTATGGAGGAGGCATGAATTACACAGCCCTGTATGGAGGCAAAAAATTGTTGGAGAAATGCTTGTGTGTAAGGACGTAGACCTGGCATATGTATATATGTCTATAAAATGAAATGTGCTTCACTTGTCTTCTAGTATTCGACTTTCCAATTTGCTATCATTTAGTATCAGAGCAGTTGACTCCTAGACTCCAAGATGAGAGTCTCGACTTGATTTAATTATTTAGTCTATTTTATCAGCTCAAGATTTTTAATCTTCTATTACATTTTTGGGCAAATACTGTGTGATACATAGGCTCCTTATGTGTATTTGAAGAAAGATCTGCACATATTCGAGTTGCTTGACATCCATATCTTGGTGTCTCTAACCCCAGATATCGAAGAATCCTCGATATAGACATTTGAGATCCACACTCACCTCATTATGCTCAGACATTAGTGACGGTATTCCAAGCTTTCTATGCGGTCGCTCCGTGCATTCATTTATGTGGCTACATGCAAATATTCAATGGTGGCATTCCTACATGGCATATTACTTCCACAACCTGCATGATCTAAATCCTCAGTCAATTTTTGCTTGCTGGACCATGCCTATTGCCATGCTCATTATGCATCTTCATTCACAACTATCACAATTGATGCATGATCATGCCTGCACTGAGGCCAAGCTTGTTGCCTGCCACATTTTTGCTGTACTTGGAGCATTTCTCTTAGGCAACATCCGTCACCATCCAAGTGTCCTTTTTTTTTAAGATATAAGTTGTAGATGCATCAAGACTCGAATTAAAGAGGTATGTATTATAAAAGGTGTCTATTATGTATAACCTTAATCCAGGTTAAGAGGTACCATGAAAGTAAGTGAGGAAATTAACATTCAATTTTAGAGGGGTAAATATCGTTATTTGAAGTTTGATCACAGTGCATCAAAACTCTTGTTCAAATTGATCACCTATCTAAAAATCTCTATGTAGAAAAAAATAATCTTATTAATATGTTTGGATTATACACTAAGGCTTTCAATAACATGAAAGTGTCATCAAAAAACACATGATGGGTGAGAGGGTCTACCGACAAGGCAATTTGAAGGCCTTTCAATAAACCAAAATATATAACAACCATGAAGATTTTACTGAAGGATTTTGGAAAAATGTTAAAAAGAAAAGGTGAGATTATATCACCTTGATGAATCCCTCTTACCACCAAGAATAATCCCATAGGATATTTTTTGACCAATATGAAGAATTTTTAGGTTTAAATAAAATAATATATAATGTATTTGATTTTGGGAAGAAACCCTAGCCTATCAATGATCTTATACAAAAACTCCAATGAGACTTTGTCTAAGGATTTGATCATGTCAATATTTAATAACATACCTTACCTTTCTAATAGATATAAGGAATGAAGAGCCTCAATAGCTAAGATGATACTATATGCAATCTGTTAACTTTTAACAAATGTTGCTTACTGGATTGAAATAAGTTTAGGCATTAGGACTTGGAGTTTTAGAGTCAGAGTCTTAAAAGTCTTAGAGAGGATTTTATAACTTGTGTTACAGAGGATAATGTGTATAAAATACTTAATATATCTATCTCCAACATTTTTATGGATAAATACCAATAACATATTATTTAGTTCCTTATGAATATACCACAAAAGGACTAATTCTATCACAACAACCAAAACATCATCTTGGAGAATGCCCCAAAAGTGTTGAGATAATAATGGGGTAAGAAAAAAGGACTTGGGGCTTTGTCCCCTTCTATATCAAACACTGCGTACTTAACTTCTTCATGAGAAGGAGGGAAGATTAGTTTGGCATTATCCTAACTATCAATCACCTTAGAGAATAGATTCAAAAAGGTATATTCCTTAGTAGGGTTAGGCCTATTTTCCCCCAAAAGGAGGTTGTTAAATAAGGACACAAATTATTCCTTAATAGTTAGTATTTTTGTTAGTGTGAGTGTGTGTAATTGATATTAAGTTGTATGTGAGTTGTAACTCATATATAAATTAGAGTATGAGAGAGATTGTATTGATTTATGATAAGGATAAATCCACTAAAGTAGGATATTAATATCCTATATTTGTAAACATATATTATTTAATGAAAATAAAGTTTTTTGAGTGTGATATCTCTGACCGAAATAAATATTTGGTATCAGAGCTAGTGAGACTAACGAGAGTGAAGAAAAGATAATATAATTGGAAGGGGAATCCATAATATTTATCTATTGACCCCTCTTTTAAGATCCATATCATTAGTAAACATATTATAATTATTTTCTAATATTTTAGATAGTGAGGCATTATTTTTTTATTAGTTATAGAAAGGAATTAAGGGAAAAGTGCTTGAAATAAAAAATTGAAATGGTGCTTGAAATATAAATAAAATTATTAAGACCATTGTAATATTAATCATATTCATCCATTGGTGAATTACACCATTGTATTCATTAACACATTACTTCAAATTATGTGCATACATATTTTTAGACCCAATAGTTCTTCCACTATTTACATGCATTATCTATATTGTTGATCAAGATCCACATTAGTTGTGCTCAAAGATCCACATCATATATTATATCATATTTAACATCATCATATTTATGATGTTTCAAGTGATAGGATAAAATCACAACACATTACATGATATTTCCATCCATTTGTGAGTGACATATCTCTCTCTGACTCAAGATTTAATTTTATGCCTTAAAAATCTAATGTCAATGTCTAGGTATTTAATAGTTTAATAGTTTTTGAATAGATATTAAATATATAATTTATAGGGTATTATGTCTATAGTGATTTTTTAACCTAAAAAATTAGACTAATACTTTACGTGTAAAATTTAAATTTTTAGAGTTATTAATGTAAAAGAGTCTCGTAAGTTATATTATTAGTCAAAGGTAGCTAGTTAATATGCAACTAATAGTCATGGGAAAACTACAACCATTCAATAAGTTCAAATTATAGTATTTCTATACTTGGTAGATATATATGTAATTGTTGTTAATTGAAAATGACCTCTAGGAATTCATCCAAGGTACTATAGTTAAATAAAAAAATGTCAACAAACTTACCAAATGGGACATAAAGTATAAAAAAGCCTTTGCCATCATTGGTATTTGTTTATAAAAATATTACTCGCATCATGTATATTTTAATAAAATTTCCAAAAAAAATTAGGATTTGTCAAAAAAACTATTTGGATCTCAAGCTGAAAGTTCCAAATTAATAATGAAGCATAGATTATAAGGTTTAAAAATGGAAGAAAGTAAAAATATGGTAATTCACATTAGTAAGTTCTCTTTGGTAAGTCAACTAGTTGGTATTAATGAAAAAGTAAAATATGATGACACAAAGGCCATACTTTTGAACAACATGACCTGTAATATGTTGAATATGGGTCTTACCTTAAATACAATAAATCCACTTTTAGAAAGTTTAATTTCTAATTTTATTGATGAGGGGAATTAAATAAAAAAAAATTATTCAAGAAATGAAGAAGTATTTTGTATACATAATAATTACAATACTTCCTCTAAGAATAATAAACATGTGGCAAAGTATAAACCTTCAAAAGACATATACACATGTTTTTAATGTAAGAAGCTAGGACATGTTCTTATTAATTGTACACAAAGAGCACATGATATAAAACTAAAGGAAAAGGATTTTGTAACTAATAAAAATAGAAAAAATGAAAGTGATTGGGAAGAATATTTTCTTCATTTAAGTGATGAAGAACATATGTTTTGGTAAGTGAATGTAAGCAAGTATTTTTGTATGTTTTGTGATGAAAATTAAAACTCTAAGAATATATATGTATCCCCTAATTTCATATATGATGTGTCAGTGAAAAACCCAATCACTCATTGAAAGTGAAAGTATTTCATATGATGTTAGTGATGTGCTAGCAAAAACCCAAACACTCACTGAAAGTGAAATTGTAAACAATTGTGTTTACGTATTTAGTTTATTCACTAGAACTAGAGTAAATATAAGGTATTTTTTTATTAATAAATGTTATTTGTTGACGTACACATTTTTACCTATATGTGTGGCATGATTTGTTTCCCTATTTTTTTATTAAGGGGGGAATGTTAGATATATTTTATTATGAGTTAATATGTGAAATATTTAGTTAGTATTAATATTAGTGTGAGTGAGTGTAATCAATATTAAGTTGTAACTCACCTATATATTAGAGTGAGATAGATATTGTAGGGCTTTATGATAAGTCTAGATCCACACAAATAAGATAATACTCACACACACACACACACACACACACACACACACACACACACACACACACACACACACACACACACACACACACACACACACACACACACACACACACACACACACACACACACACACACACACATATATATATAAATATATATATAATGTTCGATACAAATTAAATTTTCTAAGTGTGATATCTTTGACCAAAATAAATACTTATTTGGGACCAATTTAACCCTAGTGAACTACTTACCATGACCATGATATATTGACACTAACATGACCATTTATTACAAATATTTAATTTTTATCATGGACCATCATTTTCACAATAGTTACTAAACTAATTTGACTATTACCATGAACCATTTACTATTTAATTTATGACATTCTATGATGTGTGTCATTATTTCTTGGTGGACACTGATAGCTTATAATGAACACTACTACTAATTTTAATTTACATCAAATTCTTTAAAAATTTTCAACCAATGAGAATTGAATTTTAGAGGGAAAATTTTGTTGCTAACAGTAATTAATCTCATATTTTTTGTAATAATTACCCATACTTTCATTTTAGTAAATCATTTTAATTATCAAGTACTATATAAATATTTAAATATGAAATCTTATTCTTTTTATAAAACATAAAAAAAGTATTTTCTAATAAAGTTAGGTAAAAAAATAATTAACTTATTTCAACTAAGCAAATATAAATATTTAGACACCATCTTTTCAGATAAACATAATTAAATACTTAGATAACTTTTTTCAAATTAAAAAATCAACATATGGACTTAGTCCCACTTCCAAAACAAATATCTCACATAAATTAGCTCATTTTTTGCAAGTTATCTTTATTTATAAGTAAATAAATAATGGTATAATTAATATCATTATTTATTTTCCACAACATAAGCTTTTCATATATAAGATATTAACATCACTTAAAGAAGATTTATCTTGTTTTCATCACAATAAATAATAATGCATGCATAAAATAACTAAAAAACATATTTATAAGTATATTTTAGGAACCTAATCCCCGTTAGTAAATAACATAAAAATTAAAATATTATTAACATAATTTATTTTTTAGCAATTAAACACAATCATTCTTTCAATGTTAGGTAGGACATTAATTCTTTTTATTTAGAAAGCAATATTTATTTTTCATAGCTACAAACAACTCTTGCATCAATTTTAACTTAGTAGTTATAAATTTAGGTGCTCACCCTCATAAAAAATTATGTCATCTATAATTTATGGCACCTCGTCAACCCCAAATCCCAAAACATGACTGTATGCACCCAAAAATTACATGGTGTAACATTTCTAAAAAAATCTAATGATGTTATAAGGATCTCCAAAAATACACTTAGACCTAGTTGTCTCTAACATTATCAATCCTTAATCCTTTCATAGCCCATTTCAACATAATTTTTTAAAATTTTTGAGTTTCCTTAGTTTTCAAACTACCTCATTTAAGATGAAACTACCAATTTATGAGATAAAATTACCCTTAACTATGATGAAACTACCCTTTCCTATTGTATGGCTTAGGGGTTTCATAAAAAATGTGATAGAAAATTTACATTTCATAAAGTTTTTTTATATGGTATGGTGGTTTCATAATCCATTATGATAGTTTCACATCTGTCACCTATAAACAATGAGGGTTTCGCCATGATATACCATTTTAAAATTTAGTGTTTGAGATTTCAGTTCTCACATGTTTTTCATGATTTTATTTGCATTTATATCTTGTCTTTATTTTTAATCACCTTCATTATGGCCCAACTCACTCATAATCTTATTTTTATCAATCCTTATTCCTCCTAAATTTAGCTTTTAGTCAATCAATAGTTAAACTCACACATGCAACCTTTTTTATTATTATAAAAGTACCCCAATTTTAGATGGTTTTTGGATCCTAATTTTGAATTGAATATTTGTGTTTTAAAGGTATATAGAACTATATCCTAATTTATTTTATTTTTGGAAAAGCGTTTACATCCACATTTGGTCATTAAGAGAATTCTCTAGATTAGCACAATATTTGCTATTAGTGAACCAATCAACCATAATAAAGCTATAATATTATCCTAAATTTTGTACCTTATTTTTATCCATATATTATTACCATCCTTTTTAGAGAGTTCCTACGGTCATGTTGAGTGGAGGAGCTATCTTCTTAAGGATGCTTTACACAACAACAATCTTTCACCTTTACTTGGTCATAATCATTGATCAGGTTGGAGGATTTAATTTTAGTATTATTTTCCTTTATTAGATTAGAATAGTTTATTATAATTTATTCATTCATTATATATATATATATATATATATATATATATATATATATATTAAAAATAAATAAATCATTCTCTCTTTCCTCTCTTGCACAAAAACATAGTCTAGATTTTATATTTTGTGATTGCATATTTATTTCCTTGAAAGAAGGTAGTGTTGAATATAAAATAGATATATTAATCAAAAAATAAAATTAGGTACATAAAAATAAAATAGTTTAATTTCACTTTTAGACAATATTTTACACACAAACAACTCTCAAATACGCACACACATAAAAACCTAGACAACCTAGACAAATAAAACCTTACATGCTAGACATAGAAATTCATTATTCTATTTGTGAAAGAAAACTATTTCAGAGCATTCAATTTTATAAAATAATAATACTATAATTTCATAATGTTATCCATATATAATTTTGTTTCATACACAAACATTCAAAGCTTTCAAAACTAATTTCTAGCTTGTACAAGTGAAGTCAATTTTCTGAATTCTTAGTAAGCATGTTTACTAGGATTTTAAAATAGATCTCATATTTTCATGTTGGGAAAGATAATTTACATAGTATTATTTCATATAATATATAAATAAAAGATATATCATTTATATTACATTATCCAAATCATCTTGCAAGCTAGGAAAAAAATAGGAAAAATCAACACCTGCATATTTCCTTTACAATTATAGTTGTAGGTTTGCATGCATATAAAATATTGAAAAAAAAATCATTTAATTTTATTTTAGTATTCATTGATTTATTATATTCAACATTATATTTTTAGCAAGTAGATTAATTCATTTCCCTTTTCCAAACATTTCCAAAACAACTCAAAACATCCATAAAAGCCTTATCAAGGTAAGCACAAGCACTAAGCCTTCCTAAAACATTTCAAAACAATACATATATAATTTTAAAAAAATTATCTAGACAAGATCATATGATTTATACATTTACAAAAATATTACTTTCCTCTTTCATGACACTTCTAAAATGTCCTTACCTTATTAGGGAATGTCTTTTTCATAGGGTCAGAGCTCCTTTTCCTACTAGTAACATACAAAGTGACATTAAAACATGCTCAGAGTAGAATTATTTCATTCTACCCATATTATGTACCTTATATTTAAATCTCTTAACCATCCTAATTATCAATAATATATTCATAAACCTCCCATAATCATCTCCCCTCATCTGCAAGGTTGTCAATACAACATCATCCAAGCTTAACCATCCACCTTTCATTTTTATTTCCTCTTAAAAACTATCTGCATAATAAATTTTATCACTTTGTGTATGAAATTTATTGGGTATAACCAACCTAATAAGATTTATAAAATCACCAAAGTCATCTAACCTAATTACACCCATTTCATTATTCCTAGCATTGATCAAGAACTTCATTATCTTGTCATCGCCAATACAAATGAAAATTGAAATTTTGTATCTTATCAGTTAAATTCCATAAATAAACAAAATGATGTGGTAGATATCTTATGGTAACATAATAATCATCCTTTATTTCCTATAATTCAAATCCCCATTCCTTAACTTCACCAAACTAATCTATAGATTCACCAATACATCTATCTGTTACATCAACTGTCTTGACCAAAAATTTAGAATTCTAGTGCTCAGGTTAGTGTGTTGTTTTCCATGTGTACAATGACCCAAAATAAACTAACACACAATCATAATAATTTAGACACAGGGAAGAATAATTTAACATTTTAGGACTTTAATTTTGGCCAATAAATTCTTATAGAATCCCACCAAGTATGGCTATAAATACTTTGTTATAAAATCCATGAAGGGGGAAATGTATAATGTAGCAGACAACACATCTACTAAGGATAAAAACATATACTTAGATCAAGACATCTCCACAAATTTAAAAAACTTGGTGAAAAAATGAAACACATATACTAAGTAGGATACCCATTTTCTTAGAGAAAGACATATACATCACTTATAAACTCCAAAAGGTTCTTTGCATCCATGAATTCTCTAGCAAGAAGGCCTTTTTACATTTTTTTCTCAAGTAAAACCTATACAAGCTTTTTTACACATATAACATAATTTTTTTTTGCACATTCACATAAAAGGACATAATACAACCTACCTCAAATCTAACAAGGTCAACATCTACTTATTCTTTAGTTATCCTCCATTTTTACCTTTTATAATTTTGCTTTCCAAGATTCTAAAATTTTACTGCAATAAAAATAATGGAAAAATGTTTGTAGAATTAATGGAAAAATTCTTTTAGATTTGATACAAAAAGGGATAATGTTTTTGCATTTTTCAACCCATTAAAGAGGGATATGTGTCCAAACTAGAATTATAGCTCCAATTATCCCTAAAAACATCTTTAAGAGTTCAATCATGGGTCTATGGGATTTATATATTGTCTCAATGTTTCACATATATAAGGTACCCAATTTATAGCCAATAAAATCACAAGGAAATGATTTCCAAAATTTATATTCATTTAAATTTAGAAATTAGAGTCTTGGTAAGGGTTCCATCAATGTTCATTCACATATGAATAATCATGCAAGGGAAATTTTCATCAGGGTACTATATGGTACACATTCACATGGTCCAACAAGTCAATAAGGAATACTTTACATGAGACATTGTGGTCAAAATATGCATAAGTGGGTAGCAACAATCACACTATATATAAGCCTATATGTCAAGTCTGAGACATGTGATATATTTTGGTCAATGGTAAACCTATTATCCCTATTGATAACTTGAACACTTATCACCTCCACACTCATTGCACCCATAAAAATGTTCACATAATTTATAAAATAATAATGATACAATATCAAATCTCATGTAACATTCACATAATTATGTGAATATTGTCGTGGTTGTATATACCATAACACACATATTAATTTATGCCCACATGTATAATTTAAATCATGTATCCAACTATAAATTCTACTTTCTATGGGTACATAGTAAAACACATGCTACATATAGGATTATAGAGCTAGTATTCAATCACACAATATATGAATATCCAATAATGACAATTGTAAAATAAAGAATATGAACATCATTATAAATTTATTTATCACATAATATTTTAAGAATCATTAAAATATATGTAGACAAACCATATGAAGTTAAATAGAGCCAATCATAATAATATGTCCATAATCCATAAAACATGGAAGTAAAATAACATTATTCCATCATGTTACATCATTATACAATTATGGTAATCATTTCCAAAATTTAATATACATCAAAAAAATAACATAAGATAATTTCAAATATCAAAAATATGAGTAAACATTAATCATATGATAGTAGAGGTTGAAATATAATATGGAGGCTAAAGTTGGCATGACATCCCCCACCCCTTATAAATATTTCCTCATAATATTAATTAGAAGAGATGTGGGTATTAGGCCTATAAAAGTACTGAATCCTCCCAAGTGGTATTCGAATCATCATATCTATCCAAATATACCTATCCAAGTCTCATCCCCAAAGTGCCAACCTCTGATGTTATAAAATACTAATAGGATCCATGATAAATTTCATGTCTTGTGCTACCTACAAGGTCATCCAACATAGAACATGAGATACATCTGGTACATACCTATGTGAAATTGAAAAATGGAAAAAGTAATTAATCCATAATATATTAGATGGTAATGCTAGTTGGTATGATACTAGTAGAACACTCCCAAAGATATTAAGAGGTCCCACAAAACCCAATGCAAGCTTAGATCCTTTTCAATAATAGACTCCAATAAAAATTGGGCTCTTGTGTGGATGAATTCACATAAAAACATTATGATTCATTGAAAAATAAGGTCCATCCTTTTGGCATCAACATATCAACTTTATCACTCTTACATATCATTAAGGCACTATCGATGTGAACTATACTTTCATATCCTAAAATAATGTAGGTAGAATATAAATGTGGTCCTCAAGGTGGTCCCACATCAAAGGAATATTTAACTCCTTTCAACACAAAGCCTCAAAATGTGTCATGTTGATGGAACTATGATAACTATTTTCATATGAAAATTTTACTAGGAAGAGGTAGTAATCCCAACAAAACTACTGATCCATAACATATATCTATATCATATCCTCTAGAACCTAATCTACTCACTTTGTCTATCCATATATATCTGGATGAGAAAAAATTATATAATTGAGAATGGTGCCCAATGATCCATGTAAAGTGGTCCAAAATTCAAAATTTCATACAAGATCTAGATCATAAATGATCTTCTAAAGTATACCATTTAATTTGACTATTCCATTGAGGAATACTCTAACCACTACTATAGTGCTATATGTGGTGTTAGTTCATGAAAAGTGTGACACCTTCATCAATTTGTCCACTTTCATCATGATGATAGGTGGACATAGGAAGAACAAAATGGAAACCATAGAAATAGTGTCCCATTTCCATTCTAGAATCTCATGAGAATATAAGAGCTTGTAAAATGGTGATGTTCTACCTTGATACATTGACACTCAAGGAATTTAGATATAAAATCATATATATATATATATATATCTACATATAGTATCCCAAATTTAAAATTGGTGGATCTCAATGTGGAATTTTTTCACCCTTGGGTGGACTGAATAAAGGACTCAATATATTTTGAAAAGATCAAATGTCATAAATATTCAAAATATGGTACATAAGAGACCATCAAAATCAAGTGATTGTCCTACAAAATTACACACTAGGGTCCTTTGTGAGTCCAATTTTTGTCTCACATCTTAGGATAACATATCTTGTGGGTGTCACTCAAGAATATGACCCCTTAAGTTAGTCCTTTCCCTCATCGTATCTAGCTTGTGGCACCTCCTAATAAGGGCATCTCCAACCACATTATCTTTTCACCTAATGTGATCTCTATAAAAATTGTATTCAGTCATACATTCCATCCAATTCCATTAATGAGCATTGAGTTTAGGCTGAGAAAAAATGTGTTGAAGGTTTGAGTGGTTAGTATCCAAAATGAAAAATTAACCCATTAGGAAGTGGAACCATTGATATAGATCATTAAGGATTAAAAATACCCTAAATAATGGTGGGTTTTATAAGATCATAATCTAGATATCTTCCATGATTCATAAGTACCACCCCAACACCCTACATGAGAATAATTCTAATGCCTTTATTCGAAGCATCTATGTAAACTAAAAAATACTATAATATGATTGGGAACTGTAAGGATGTGTGTAATGGTGATGTTCTCTTTTATAATTTGAAAGGTCCCTTCACACTCCTATGTCTATACAAACTTCTTCCTTTTCCTTTAGAGGCAAGTGATGGGAAGAGTTATTCGGGGTAAGTTCTATATGAAATTCTGATAATAACCTACTAATCCCATGAAACTACACGCGTTAATGAATAAAGTAGGTACTATCAACTCTAAAACCACTCAAATATTTGAGGGATCACCCTTACCATAAATAAAGTGGCCTAGATATTGAATCTATATCTAAAATAAATCACATTTGGCCAAACTACCATAAATATGGTGCTCTCGAAGATACTTAAGATCCCTTCACATGTGTTCTTCATGTTTTTTAATTATATGAGAGTTAAAAAATATCATAAATAAATATTATTAACAATTGGTCAAGACACTACAAAGACACACCATTCATAATGCTCATGAAGATTGTCAAGGCATTAGTTAGCATGAAAGGTACCATTGCAAACTCCAAATGGCCATTTCATGTCCTAAAAGCAATATTGTGAATGTTTGAATTTTATATCATCAATTAGTGATAGATAAAATTGAGATCAATATTAATTAACATTATATCTGCCTTCAATTATAAAAAAATTCATCAATATAGGGTAAATGATACTAGTTTTTAAAAGTCACTTTATTCAATTTCATAAAATCAATGCAAATACATATAGAACCATCTTTATTATTAATAAAGTATCTAAAATATTTTTTAATTAAATCATAAGATTACTAAACTTAATCATCGTCATCTCTAAAAAAATTGGATATCATCTCAGACCTAGGCACAATATCAATGGTAAAGTCAATATCTCACCAAGGGGGTACACGAGGAAGATCATCAGGAAACACAACAAGACACTAGTAAAAAATGGGATGGGAATCCAAGGTAGCCACATCTATGTCATATATGGATATATCACTTACCCTAATGGCATATAAATAACATCCTTTGCATATGTTATGCCTAATATGCATAATGGAAATGATACAAAGTAAAAATAATATCTAAATGCTAGAAAAAATCATCTATGTACCCAAATCATATAAGCATTAGATCTTATTTGCATAAAATGAATATGGAATATGTGGGTATCTACTCAATCCATCCTCAACACTATATCATATGATCCCAAGGATAAAATGTGTAGGTTTAGAGTACTAGGAAACACTCCTCAATCTAATACACAATAATGATCTATGGATATGATGGGATTATTGTCTCCATTATCCACTTGAACCTCCTAAGGGTCAAGATACCTAAATACTATTAGTATATAATGGTGTACCAATAAGGATGAAATAAAAAATAGATCTAGGGTCAAATATAATTGATATTACCATACCGTCGATCATACCCATCACTTCTACCTCCATATCCTAATGCTTAACCTAACAATCATTCACTACAACATATAATTTGAGGGCACATATAATTTCACTTGTAAACACCAAAAATATGCACACCATGATTATAAGTGTTGAAGTACTCCTTGACCACCTTGAGACCCTCTCAGGACTAATTTAACCCTTCAACCCTTGATGGAACTAAACCACATTCAATTTAACTTAACTGGCTCAACCTTACTTTTTTGTCCTTTTTACCCTTTGACACTCAAACCTGATGGTTAGGATGACCATCGACAATCACCTTGATTATTGATGGCTAGGGTCCACCTCTTTAACCAAAAGCATGCAAACTACCCACCTTGATTTTTTAAAAATAGTCCATCTAATTCCAATTATGAGCCATTGTATGGATGAGTTAATTTTGGAAAGCCCAATTCACGTGCTATTATAACTCCCTTACCTTGCCTATAAGAGAGAGGATCAAAGAGTTGAAATAGGGCACCTATAAAACATTTACAAATCTACAATTGTTACCAAGAGCTTTGTGCATTTAGTGGTTTATTTATTGTAGGTCAATCACCATCAATACTTTAGTAGCCCAACAATCATATCATAGAGTCAACTTGCCACTGCCTCTTCACCAAGCCTTTAGGTATTGTTACTCTATCAAAATTGAGCTAGATTCTACCAATATTTCAACTACCTCAACCATCCACCCAATCGACTTATAGTAAGATAAGTACTCAATTTCTAGAATTAATTTACTTTATTTCTATTTTGTAAGCAACCCAAGCCTCATCCATTCCTCAAAATCCATCTTTTGGATCTCATCATCAATATTTTTACCAACCTATATCCTCATATAGTAATCATTGATGGTTGACTTGACCATCGATAGTCTACCCAAATACTAATAATCACCTTGATCATCAATGATCATTTTAACCTCTGATGATCACCTTAACTATCGATGATCATTCCAACCATCGACGGTCACTATGGCACCAAAAATGAGCAAACTAATTTCACCTACCTATACCCAATCAAATAAATTTTTGTGTTCCTACCTATTCATAGACCCCTCTCAAATTTTTTGAGACCAATCCCAACCCTCTATCACTAGTATTAATTAGTTTGTCACTAATTTAATCATTTCTAACATATTTCTTAGTAAGCACTCTTGTATTCAATTTTAGTACTTTTTGATTCATTGATGCAAGTACCCTTATTTTATATTTATAAGATTAATTATTTAAAATGTGTGGATTGAAAACCCCTAAGGAACCTCTCAATTTTGGTATCTAGCTATCTCTAGGCAATCTATCCAACTATTTGTCTAACAAACAAGTTTGCTTTAGTGCTTTGTTATCTACAAGTCATCTTCCTAAGCCAAAGAGGAGTTCTTCACAATATTTTGATTTCAATGCGTGCACTATCAATCAAGTTTCTCAACCATACTTGTATCGATTTTATTTTCTCTTTCTTTAAAACTTAAGCAAAAATTCATTAAAACATTTTGGCATGCTTGGTGGGACCCTTGTATCTTTACTTGGGTTCTTGTTTGATTTTACTCTCTCTCTACTATTTGCTCATTAATAAAATCAAAAGTTTATTTTGGGCTTAAAATTAAGTGCATACATTGATTGATTGAAAGTTTAGTTCACATAGCTTAGCTTAAAGGTAAATTAATCTATCATAGCTTCACTCTTTATTTCACACACCTAACCAAACCAATTTCATCAATTAAACATCAAACATACTAGATACAAGGCCCAACTAAGATTTCATCACCTAGTGGTAACCTTACCCTTTCACAATGATCCTACTTGGAGGTCATTACCAAGGGGAGTACCAACTCAACTCTCTGGTTGAGTATAATCTCTAGATATCAATATATTTTGGCTAAGCACCTGACACCCTTACCATTATGGTGTGTGAAGTGAGGGGGTAGGCCCCACTATCAAGTCATATATTAATCCAAATATAGATTCCTTTTGAGAACCTAAATATAACCTGAAACCATCCATAGATTTTCTCACTAGTGCCCTCTCTACAAGCCAATCTCAATCACACATTTTCTTAAGGCATAAGTCAAAAGTGAGATTAATTAAAACTCTAGGGCTTAATGTATATTTTAGAGTGTGATTTTATTTCTTTGATCATTCTCTTGTCTTCTCTTTGTTTGAGTAGTGAGGTTGTTTGTGCTTTCTATCTCCCATATCTCACATGGTTCTTACTCACTAGCAATGAATAGACCTTACAGACTAAAATTGATCACCAAGCCTACTTACCTCTTCCACCTCTTCATCCATGGACTATACCTCCAAACTAGTAGAATCTCCTCACCCTTTGAGAATTCCTACCTTCCCTTGAGAGGTCCCTCAAGGAGATGGATTTTTTTCTGCTTTCCTAGATAATAATCCTATAGCCTTATAACATTATCTTATAACCACATCTTATCATATCCCATTTTTGACCCCATCCAAAGATCCTCCTTATGGCATGCCTTTTCACCTCATGAGGAGTACCTCCATTGACATAGTTACTACACAACCATTAACTACCCAAGCTTCCTCATCAACCAATAACCCCTTTGAGACTACCATTGAAAACCAACTAATTCAAACTACCACTGCCCTTATACCTTCTACTCATACCAACCACTCTACTAAAATAGGAGTGACTACCTCTAGCACTACCAACCTTCCTTTAGCTACCCTTAACCCATCAATCACTACTCCACTTCAAAGCCTTTTGGAGTCCATACCCTCTACCTTACCACTGATTAGCATAAGGGTCACCACCCTCTCATCGGTCACCAACCCAACTATCACTCCCATCCAAAAAGAACCCTTTATACCAACCTTTGGATATATCCCTAATCTATAAGGGCATGTACCCACTACCCAAACATCTACCTATATGTACCCTTATGTGTCTTCTACCCAACCATTGACATCTACTTACCCATATGTGGTAGCCTCCCAACCTTATACCCACTATCTGTATG
Organism: Torreya grandis; assembly: GCA_037957365.1. Classification (NCBI taxonomy): domain Eukaryota; kingdom Viridiplantae; phylum Streptophyta; class Pinopsida; order Cupressales; family Taxaceae; genus Torreya; species Torreya grandis. The sequence goes on along the minus strand of JARHVA010002253.1, from coordinate 233,664 downwards.
TCTCTCAACCACTATAATAATATGCATCTTATAACCCTTTAGGGGCATAACCCAAAATATACCTAATGAAGATGCTTATGGACAAGATGAGCACCTTAGATTCATCCATTTTGGGTTCTCACAAAATCTTGTCATATGATGAAATATGTAATGATCCCATCCATCCATCCATACCTATTAGGCCATATCCTCCCCAATGGGAACTTCCCAAGTTATATAAATTTAAAATTAAGGAGTATCCCCAATATCACCTTAGGGCATTCATACATGCTTTCTATCTCATCACCAGTGATGATACCCTTCTCCTTTGCACCTTCCCCATGTCTCTATCTAGTCTGGCCTTAGATTGGTATAGTGCCTTACTCAAGAATTCAATCTTCTCCCTCACCTAACTAGCTCAAACCGTCTTGGACAATTTTTAGATCAATATCTCCAAGAAAATTCTATCACTAATCTCTATTCAATTTGGTAGTTTGAGTATGAATTTGTTGCCAATTTTGTGGCTTATTGGAGAAGCCTTATTAACCAACTTTCCTTTTCCTTGCCACAACCTAAACTCATAAAGATCTTTGCTTAAGCATGTTCCAATCATATCTCCTCCACACTACGTGTCCAAAGCTTCCAAAAATTTGCTGAATATTTTACCATGCCATGTAAGTTAGAGAACTAAGCCATTGACAAAGGAAAACTTAAGCTCAAAAACAAGAACTCAACCTATACAACCAATGAGGATTATTCCTCTAAGTCAAGCAACAAACCCAATACCAACACCAAGAATAAGGGAACTATGAATGTGGTTGTCCTAAAAGCCACTCATCCACCTTTTTTTAAACAATCCAACTCTTCTAGTTCCTCAAAACAAAAATTGAGGAACCAAACCTAGAACAACCAAAATCAATTCACTCCACTTAGAGAGTCCTAAGATTCCATATTGGAGAAGTTATTGAAAGATAATATTATTCAACTTCTTCCTATCAAGCCACCCCAACAATTTTAATCCTCTCATCTCATACCTAGTTGGTACAATGATAATGATCTGTGTGCCTTCCACCAAGTGATATGGCATGATGTTAGTAGGTGTAACACTTTTAAGAGCCTTGTCCAATCCTTCATTGATAAGTTGGAGCTTACATTAGATAACCCCATTACACCATCAAACTAATCCCTTGATATATTCAGGCAACCCTTCCCAAACCATGCCCCTACCAAGAATGAGAGAAACAACATTGAATGCTCTTATGATACCCATACAGTTAACATAGTCCTTGACACACTTATTACTAGAGATCATGTTGACCAACCCATTCATCTACCACCCTCTCTGCTTATTGAGGTAGAAAAATTATCTTCCCTTCCTTTAGATACCCAAGCTAAGGAAATACCATCATCTCCCCTCCACTTATTGAGGTAGTGAAGCCACTAGTCACCCTTTTAGCTAATATAAAATAACAACCAACCATTTCCACCTCACCCTCACCTTTAGATACTGAGAGAACCACTCCCCCTTTAGAGATCATTCCTAATGATCCAGGTGGATCTCTCCATTTTTGAAAAAAATAAAATTTCCATATTCTGATAAAAATTATTGCACAGTGTAGAGCTCATCGAGAGCTTTTTGATGCTTTTCACGGTTTGCAAAATGGACACCGTATGCAAAAGTTATAGGCTGTTAAAGTTTTGGTTTGACAAGTAAAAATGTGGTGTCGTAAAATGGCGTGGCACAGTTATAGAATACCAAGTGGACCAATCTCCATTTGACATGTGGCAAATAATTAGGGGGCAAAATTTTGGTTAGGTGTTATTTATCACATGTTATTTGAAATCTTCAAGCATGCCACGCCACCTTGCCATATCTATCACGCCACCCAAGGAAAATTTCAAAGTCCAAGGTGCCTAAAATGGAGGGAAGACAAGTTCAAAATGAGTCAAGACACCTAGAAAGGTGGGTGGCCAGTTTCAAACCCCTAACCTTATGGCAAAAAGATAGGAGACTTAGCCACTACCCCATAGGCTTGCAATTGATTATAAAAGCACGAATCTATATTTGTTTTAAACAGGTTCTGGACTGTGTTTTTTTATTTAGAGGCCAAGACTTTGTAAAAGCTTTGGGAAAGCTTAAATAATGGATTTTTATCCATTTTCTAGCCATGATACTCAGTCTTAACACTCTTTTTATCCAATTTGTATATTGGAAGAGTATCTTTAAGCCCATAGAGGAGATTTTTAGGACATTTGGAGCAACTTTGCAGGTGTGAAGATTCACAGAATTTGAAGGTGCTAGGATTGATTATCAGTTATGATGAAGGTGAATTTTTGTACTGAGAGATCAACTTGCAGGAAAGTTGTTTTTTGTTTCTAGGTTGTTGAAATGCCCTTAATGGAAATGGTTCACTCCTTTGGAGAACCTAGAGATGTAGGCATCATTTGTTAAGCCGAACTCCGTTATCACGTTTTGTGTTGGTAATTTGTCATTTTGATGCATGATTTTGTTTCAATTTGCTGATTTGGTTTAATTATTAAAAGAACTCATGCAAGTAATTTTAATTATGACAATTATAACACAATGTTATTAAAAAAATTGGTTCAATAACCGAGAATGATTTATGCCAAAACATTTTGCAAGTTCTTTTGAGTTTTTTGAGAATTTGTATCAATTTGAGAAAATTAGTATTCATATTTTAAACTTCACTTTGAGTTGAATCAGTGGATTTTACGGATCACCCAAGGAGGAAACCCCTATATCTACTCCTCCCATAGAGGAACCACCTATCACAACCCCACATCCTTTTATTGAGGAAGAGGATGAGGTTACCATCCCTGTGTCTCTACCTAGGAGCCCATCTTTTAGGCCCACTATTCAGGGAATCAAACCAACATATAAACCTTTCTTTAGGATATGGAAGAAATTAGAATTTATCTCTAATCTTGACATGGATCAAGCCACCTTCTATCAACAATTAGGCCTCCCTTATATTACTTGATCGAAACCTCTAACCCTTTTTCAATCAGACCAACCCACCAATTCTATTGACCAACCTCTTACCATATCTACCCAAACAACCAAAACCTATAACCAACCAACTTAAACCTCCAATAAATTAGTTAACCAAGACCCAAGTAGCCAAACCCTCTCTTATCATCCCAACCAAATCTACCAAGAACCTTGGTATCCTCCCTAGACCGAGCCTTAGTCACCCCTCTATGAAAGTGGACCTAATCCCTTCAAGCCCACCAACCAAATTTTAAATCAAAGCAACCAAATAATAAAAATCGCACATAGGCTATAAGGCCTATATTTTGCCTCCCTCAAATTTTCCCTCCATTCTAGGGCCTCATCCCTCTACCTTGAGCAAGAGGTCCATCCTCTCTACCAAAACCTCACCACCTCTTTTGGTGACACCTTCATAGTTTCTCTCTAATGCACCTCTTTTCACCATGCCAATAATGCCTAAGCTACCTACCTCGTGATCTTCCACCCCTAGCTCATCAACCTCCTTACCTAAACCAAAGTTGTTGACCAAGTGTACCACATTACCCAAAACACCTGCCACCAAACCTAATTTTAAGTAACATCTTACTTCAACCACAAAAGCAAAGAACAATAAACCTTTACCATCTTGAGATGAGTCCTACCCAAACATCCTCCATAGGTTATTATAGACTTATTGTTTAGCCTTACCTGGCATCAGGCCCTTTGACCCTTTAGCTTCAAAACTCATCTGATATAATGACCACTAAGTGTGTGATTATCATAAGACACTAGGACATGATACAAATAACTACAAATCTCTCCAAAGTATCATCCATTAACTTTATGATGAGGATCAATTGTTAACAAATGAAACTCTTATGAGCCTCATACCAATCTAACCACCCACCATACTTACCCAACACTAACCCACTCCTCCACTCTCACCTCAGAGTGAAGACAAATTTGACCAATCCTCTAGCTCAACCTCTCTTTCTATCTATACTATCAACATGGTTATGAGAGCACACCATAAAGATAAGGGGAAGGCTAAAGTGTCTATTCCTTAGAAATACCCTTCTTCAAACTCCCAACCAACCTACACCCAACCATATTCATCTTTGACCAAACCCAAGGTGTCTATCTTAGGTGACCCCAATCTAACCCTTTAGAATCCATCAAGAGAGTTATCCTCAAATAAATTCATCAAACCTTGGTGAAGATGAGCTTGTATGAGTTAATCTCTACTTCTCCCCATCACTACTAAGGGCTAATACAGGCTTTGTAATCCATTAATGTCCAACCTGAGGACCCCCAACCTCTACCCATCTTTATTGGTACCCTTCAAATTTCCAACATTGTTACCTTTAAGGATTCAAAAATACCTTCTATCCACCTAGAGGACCTAGATCCTCCTCTCTTTATTACTACTTACATCAACCAAACCCACATCAAATGGGTCATGATTGATGGGGGAGATAACATAAACATCATCTCTTCTCATGCCTATAACCAACTCAACCTAATAAACAATGTTATGTCTAAATCTTAGGCCATCCTTTGTTTCTTAAATGATACCATGGCCAATACCTTAGGAACTATCATCATTCATATCTATATAGGAATATTAACTCTCCCCAAACTATTCTATGTTGTATAAGGTGAATTCTAATATGTCTTGTTGTGATGACCTTGGATTCACTCCATGGGTTGTGTTCCCTCTACCTTCCACTATTAGATTAAGTTTGAACATGAAGGCTAGGTCATCACCATCCAAGCTGACCCAAGTCTTTTTTGACATGAAACATGACCTATCACCCTAATGATGTCCTTTTACCCCCATCTAAAACACCCTCAATAGCTAAAACTCAACCTCCAATTACCAAAGTAGATGTCATATCCCCTTCCACCAATGAGGCATCAACTAGTTCCTATATACCTTCACACTAAATCCCTAATATAGACCCTTTGGAATCTACATTCCATTATATTTCACTAGAGGAGTACCACCTTTTAGCACTGGACACTTTCCTTACTCCTCATGAGTACGAGAAACTTACCAACTAGTTGGGATATGACCCCAATGTTATAAATTTCATTCCCTTTGGACCTCCCAACCTTCAAACCCATTTTATCTATGGGGGAGTCAAAAAATCCCTTAGTACTCCTACCACCTCTCTACCACCTTGACCATTCACCTCTAGTTTCTCTTACCTAGATAAACCAAACTTTGCCAAGACATACCTTCATTGATATGCTTAAAAAAGCTTTGGTCTTAGGAGATATGAGCATGGCTCACATGAGTTTATTTCCATTGAAACCAAGAAGCCTCATGAGAAACATGGCCTTGGTTTCATCCTACCCAACAAAAATTAACCCAAAACACCTACCACCACCATTGTTAAGGAAGATACCCCCTCCCCTACCTACTGTGAGGATAATGACATCATCCCACCTAAGTTTTTTTTTCAACATGATAAAACTTGGACTCCTAACTTATTAGAAGAAGGGGGTAACCATAACCATCCCTTTGACCCATCTTGAGATGATAAGAGAAGACTATCCTACTATTAACACTATTTAGTCTCAAGATGATGGTTTTATTCTCACCTATCTTGGTACCCAAGATTATTAAATCCACAAATCCCTTCCTCTTTAATCTTCAACCATGTTGAATGAATCCACCATGGATATCAACTTGGGTACCCCCAAAAACCCTCACATTATCAAATTGGGCCAATATTTGAATACCAAAGAACTTCAAGACTTCCCATTTTTCCTCCAAGACTGTAACATAGCATTCACTTGGTCTTATAATGATATACTTGAAATTGACCCCACCATTGCTACCCATAACATAGTCACTCATCATGATGCCAAACCTATCAAGCAAAAACTCTGATGCATGCATTCCTACATATTCCTTCTCATCAAATAAGAGCTCCATGTCTTATATCTATCAAATTTATTCAAACCATTGATTACCCCCAATGGGTCTCAAGTGTTTTACCTATCACCAAAGCCACATGGGGACTACGAATTTATGTGGTCTTTCATGACCTCAACATTTATTGCCCTAAAGATGGTTTTACTCTACTTAGAATCAACCAACATATTGATCTTATAGTTGGCCATGAGATGTTGTCTCTTATGGATGGGTTATCAAGATATAATTAGATCTTAATTTCCCCTAAAGATCAGCATAAGACTACCTTTACAACTCCTTGGGGAACCTTTTGCTATAGAGTCATGACTTTTGGGTAAAAAAATGCTGGTACAATCTAGCAACATGCCATGACCTAATCCATAAGATCATAGAGGACTATGTGTATGACCTTCTCATAGAATCCAAACTTTGAAAATATCACTTAGTCATTCTTCGGATCATCTTTAAACACCTCATCCACTATCATGTTTGCCTTAACTCCAAGAAGTGCATTTTTGGGGTCTTATAAGGAAAGCTTCTTGGTTTCATTATCTCACTCATAGAATTGAATTTGATCCCACCAAATTCAAAGAAATATTAGACATGATCCTTCCTACCAACCTTAAGCAACTTAGAATCTTGCAAGGGAAACTTTAGTCCATTCATCATTTCATCTCCTAGCTTTTGGATCGGTGCCAACCATTTCACCACCTCTTGAAGAAGGATGTCTCTTTCAAGTGGAATAATGATTATCAAAATTCCTTTGATTCACTCAAAGAGTACCTTTTGTCACCACCTATCCTTACCCCTCCCAAGGATGACCAACCCTTTTAAATTTATATCTCTACCATTTATCATTCTTTATGGGCAATGCTGGCTCACCAAGATGAACAACATAGAGAGCAAGTCGTATACTACATTAGTTGCATGATGGTAGAGTATGAAACTTGGTACACTCATACTTATAAACTCTACTTAGCTTTAGTATTCATAGATACCAATCTTTGTCACTTCTTTCTTAACCATAAAACCTATGTCATAACCAACACTGACCCACTCAAGTACATGTACTCTTTTCCATATCAAAATTAATGTATGGCTAAGTAGCTCATGATTTTATCAAAGTTTGATCTTGAGTTCCTTTATTATAATTTAATTAAGGGGAAAGTAATTATTGACCAATTATCTAAGGCACTATTACCAAATAACCAAACTCTTCCTCTTGAGTTCCCTGATGAGTCTATCATAACCCTTTCCTAAGTAGATTTCACCTATCAAGTCACCATGTTCTTCAATGGATAAAAATGTCAACATGGTAGGGGAGCAGGTATCATCATTATCCCCTTTGATGATGTACCTCTCCATTTTTCCTTCAATCTTGATTTTGAATGTACCAATAACATGGCTATGTATGAAGCCCTAGTGATAGGCCTTCAAACTACCTTAACCCTAGGAGTCAAAATGATCCATATCTTTAGTGACTCCCAATTTGTGGCCAATAAAGTTAATGGATCTTACAAGTGTAAGAATGATGTTTTTTAATAGTGAAAATAACTATTTGATGAACTATTCACATTATTTAAGCATTACCACATCCATTTGACCCCATGATCTACCAAAAAGTTCATTGACACCATGGATTCCCTTGCCTCTCAAATACCATTCACACCCTTGGAATCTAAGCTATCTATAATTATACATAAACCTACCCAACCATCCTATGTCAAACCAAATTATCCCACCATTTTCAATGTAGAGGAGACCCAACCTGACCTTTAGTATCAACAGACCTTTGACTACCTTAAACTTGGCATAGTTCCCTCTGGCCTCTCTAAAAATGCTCGATGAGAATTTATCTAGAGTACTTCTCATTATACCATTATGGGAGGAATTATTTTCAAGAATGACTTTGATGGCCTCCGCTTTCGTTGCGTATGTAGTCAAGAATCCTCTCACACTATCAAGGAAATGCATGATGACATCTATGGGGGTTAATTTAGTGGAATCATTATATCTAAGCAGATCTTCCATCTTGGCTATTACTAGCCCACCCTTAACCAAGATTGATATGCTTATGTGAAAAAGTGTGTCAAGTGTCAATAACTGCTAATTTGCATCATGTACCTAGCCATAGCCTTCACATCTTTATCAATTTTGGCCCTTTTCATAATGGGGTCTAGACCTTATTGGTGAAATCAACCCTCAATCCTCATAGTGACACCATTCAATTATAATTGGAACCAATTACTTTACCAAGTGGATAAAGGATATTCCTTTAGTCTCAACTAAAGTGTAAAATATTGTTGACTTTATCAACCATCATATCATCTATCACTTTGGTTTTCCTCATAATATTATCATCAACAATGGTAAATCCTTTAAGAAAAAGTAAGTCTAGTGTCTATGTGATGCATTAGACATTAAGTTAAGTTTCTCCTCACTTTATCACCCTCAAGTTAATGGATAAGTAGAAGCCTCTAACAAAACTCTTAATAACATGCTAACTAAAATGATAAGTGAATCTGGTCAGGATTGGCATTTACACATCCCCTTTGCCTTATGGGCATACCATACTAGCATTAAAACCCCCATAAGTGATACACCATTTTATATTATGTTTGGAGATAAGGCTATCTTGCCTCTTGAGGTCCAAATCCCCTCTCTTTGCATATATTTGTAAGAGCTTGTTTTAGAGGATGATTATCATTAACACCATTTAGCCCAACTTGAGTTACTTGACAAGCATCACTTAATGAACCTCACCCATCTTCATGTCTACAAATAGCATATCAAATTTTCCGATAACAAGTACCTTAAAGTGCAAGAATTCAACATCAAAGACCTCATCCTAAAGGAAAATCAACATGTCACTAATATGGAGAAAAGTAAGCAGGGTAAGTTTGCTTTCAATTATCTTGTACCTTATATCATAAACCACAAGTATGGATCAAGAGCTTATCAGTTGTCTTCTCTTCAAGGCCACTTAGATCTTGAGCCCCTCAATACTTCACAACTACATCCATTCTTTTCTTAAGAAGGACCAAGTTCACCTTTTGTTTAACTTAAGCTCATCCCTTGCTATCCACCCAAATTCATATCCCTATTTTAGGGGTAATTGATTAAAAATGAATTATGTGATTACCCATCATAGTCATAGCCTAAATATTGAATAATGGGTACCATAGATCTACCCATGGCATAGTTCTCATGGTACTTTCCACCCCTTTTTAGGATGGATCCCCATGATCATTGTCACCTAAACCTCTTTACATCTACCCATCCTTCTTGTGCTCTTGGGTTTGCCTCCATAAAGGTGAACTATTAATCCAACCTAAGCACGTCTATGTCAAAAAAAAATTAAAGAAATCAAAAGTATACCATTTCAATCATTAGCAATCACGGGTCACTCCTAGAATTTATATACTACTCCCTTAAAGGACATCTATTGAAACTTTATTCAAATTTCCAAAATAAGGTAAATTTCCCCCTCCAAGGACAACTATCAAGAGCATTAAGCAAAGCATATAAACTTAAAGAACTCCCTTGAAGGATGGATGAGTAAATCATTTGTCAAAAGCATAAAAATTTGATATAAGTTTCCCACATTGATCAACTTCCCATATACAAAAAATAAACCAAAATACCCATTATCATAAGCAAAAAAATCAAACTAATCTTGGAAGCCAAAATCGGCTCTTATGCAACATAGCAAGGTGAAATCCACAATTAGCTCTCATAAGTAGACTTATCGCATCAATCAATCTACATAGCTTGGCATAGACTTGTTTATATTGACCCCTTTAGGCACCTCTAGAAGAGGCATGCTAATCTCATAAGAAGGTTCCATTTTCACCCATCTCCCCTTTTCCACTATATGCAAGGGATTCTTGAGCTTAATTGACATTATGTGGTCAAGACACCTTTATAACCAACTAATGAATGATCATGCAAAGCATTCAAAGGGATTATATTCATTAAGACAGTTTAAATTTGGTTGTGTTTTAGTCTTAGTAAATAAAGAAGCATCGTGCCCTCTTTTAACCCTATCATGACTAATTGATATTTTCATTGTGACATTTGTATCTCAATTAGATTCTTTAAGTCTCTCATATAGTTTTGTTAATTAAAGTACCTCATATGTTTTAACCTCAAAATTAATAGCAAAGCATAACCATAACAACAACCATAACCATAACAAGCATCATAAATCAATAACATCCATAAGCATTTACACAATCAACCATTTTTACACCACATGTCTAAAGTCTTCTAATGTGGTATATACACATTAAGATTTAGCATGTCATAACCATAACCATAAATCCAAACCATCTCATGCCTAAGATAAATCATCCATAAAATAAGCATAATCCATGATCACATATAAATAACAACATCAAATCATACACCCTAAGAATGAGCATAAATAAATGATCATATATATAAACTTGTAAGTCAAAATAACCATATCATAACAATATTTGCATATAGATAGACATGATTCTCTCTAAAAAATGTACATCTCACCACATTAGTTTGTAGGCCAAATTAAAAATGATATACAATACTCATATATATATATATATATATATATATATATATATATATATATATATATATATATATATATATATATATATATATATATATATATATATATATGCCCTAGGGGAACCACTACCTCCTAAAGCACTGCTAGATCCTAGTGCCTATCCACCTATTTTGCCTATTGATCCACCACCTATCCCTGCCTATCCCGGTACAGATGTTGCCAACTACCTTGGTGTCACTAAGCTTGCTCCACCTACTAAATAGACCTATACTCACCCCATCAAAGCTCATTTGGACACTGTGCCAAAACAATAGCCTCATAATATCATAGTTCCTCTATCATAGCTATGTATTGTGTTGTAGGGGTAAAGCCAAGTGGTTTTTATTGTCCTATTACTGCTCCTCCTCCTCTTTACCTCATAGAGTCCCTCTCCTAAGTCACCAAGTATAAAGAGGTCATGGCCTAATCCATCTCACCTATGATAGTAGCAAGATAACCCTATTATGTGATAATCTAGCCCTATAGCATGGCCACTTATCCTTATAGTACCTATACCTATCCCTATGCTATAGCCAAAGCTACCCCTACCTATCCATCAAGGCCAACTAGATCTATGGCCATCAATATTGCACCTTTGTCATCTTCACCAATGTCTTTGGTTATGTATATGGGTTGGTACCATGTCATATGCCCATCTAAAACCTCAACATCATCTATCAAAGCCCTAGTTGGTAGATCTTCATACACACCATCTAGAACTATAGGAATAGGCTATGACACTGGCAATAAGATCTCTAAATCCTCTCTCCTATATCTAGGAAATGGGCCTAAGATGCCTTATACTAAGACAAACTATCATTGTACCCTATCAAATGAAATAATCTCCACCTTTCTATCTCACATTCCAAGTATCCATTTATAAATCTAGAGGGAGAGTGTCTATCTCCTATACCTTGGCCATACCAAAAACAAGAAGTATGGCCTCCAAGGGATATCTCCAAACACTAGTGCACCTAGTTTACCCCTAAACCACTCCAGATCATGAAAACCACCTTCTAAACCAAATTTAGTGAAATCACCCCTCTATCACATGAATATAATAGAGAATTAAATCTATGTGTAATTAGCCCATAACAATCCCACTAGTCTCAGACCCAAATATGCTCATAGGCCCAACAATGTAGAACCATGAAAACATTGATACCATAACTCCTATGGGCCATAAACCCCCATAACTCCTTATAGATCTAAAATAGTAAGATATGAACCTAACCAAATACCATTTGACTTAGTAGTAGCTCAAATAGAACCCCCAATAACAAATAAGGAAACATCCCATTGCTCGAGTCAGGAAGCCTAAAGCAGGTCATGGCAATCATAATCATGGTCATGAGTCTCCTCTTAGTTAGAGCCCTCTAATATAGTATAGTATACCTAAATCCTCTAGTATGATATATAACTTGATCATTGTCATATCCATATAAGAGCTTGACATGATCATCTCACTCCTTACACTCGATATGGTAGATTAGATCACCACTTAGTAGAAGTCAAGTGATCTTATGCACATCCTCAAAAAGAATGGTCATCTCATCGATTATAAGTAGTAAGGTGTTTATAGAAAGGTCCCATCTCTCGATGAGTGTTATGACCATAGATGCATCCTACGACATATGCTGGTAATGCCTTATGGATCCCAACCCCACCTCATCTATATAGGCCCAGTCAGCTGGGGTCATCCTTGATGAATATCTACAAATATCCTAGGGACTCAATCCCTCATCTAAATTTACTCTCACACCTACAATAATAAATGATAGCATGTGTTAGCATTGCTCATTTCCAAATCAAACTCTTTACCAACATTCAACTTATTCTATCCTAACCCACACCCATTACTTATACTACTTTACCTTTCACAACCCATACCTACCTAAAGTTTTGATACCTACCTTAACCTATCAAATTGATACTTAACAAACCAATACCTCACTAACTTTTCCAATAAGTTCCTACCCCAACCCAAACATTCTCAAACATCCTACCCTTACATCCACTTGTCACTCCAACCCTTGGGAAAAACATTACTCCCACTTGACAATTGCATTAGCCTACCTTACCTTTTATATTTTATCTAACTCATGCCTACTGACATTACCTTCTAGACCTACCTTGATCACCTATGCCTAATGTGAAAGCTTTATGTTTTCCCTAACCTTTTAAATCACTTTTCAAAGGCTTCCCTACCTTGTCAACTACTGATGGTCATGGTGACCATCAATGGTTAGAAACCCACAATTAATAGGGTGTTAACTATAGATGGTCAGACCTAACCATTGGCAGTCACTATGGGTGTTTCATGGTCAAAATCCCTAAACCATAACTATCCCCAATTTCACCCAACTAATAGATAAAACACCTACTTAACTACCCTAATCACTCTAGCCACCCCCTTTAACCTAACCACCCTTTTAATTGCTACATTTACCCACCTAATTACCTTAATTAAAAAAAAACTAACTAGGGTAAAGTAAACCCCACCTGAGTAATTTTAACCTACCATGACCTCCCAACCCAATAAAGTTGAAAAACTCAAACTAATCTATCAATTTAAAATTCTACCTACCTCATTCCTTGAATTTTATCATGGATGGAGCCCACATCCTACTTCTTGGCCACATCTTTGTGCTCCTTGCATTTTGGTCCCAGGATATCACCTCAAGCACACACCTCTAACCAATCACCAACTACGAACTCAATAAAGCTTGATCAGCTCTCTCATAGAAAAATGCCAAAATACCAAGATCCAAATCTAAAAGTCAACCCATAACATAATTAATAAATGGTTAAAAGTGATTCACTTTTCACTTTTTACCCCATAGATTTTTAGCATTTTCAACTTGACCATTAACAATTAGGGTGACCATCAACAATCGCCCTTGAGTACCCTAACTGTCGATGGTTAGGATACCCCACTTTGTTGCTCCCACCAAAGCAAAACACCCCTTTTTAGTAAAACCAACCTAGTTTCACCCACTCATATTGACTACATTCTCCACCTACCCCAACTACCTCATCTCCTCACAATTGGTCTATTTTGGCCCAACTCATGTGTGTTTTTTGACACTTTATGCCTGATCCCTTGACCATAGTGACAACATTTCCATGTTGACCACATTTTGAATTTGTACCACCTCATACTTACTTGACCTAATTATGTCTTTTAGGAGCACTTCATACTTAAAATACCCATGATACTTGACCTATTTATGTTTTCCATAGGAACACTTACTACCTTATATACCCACCAAAAACACTCACCTTGTCTAGAAGATTAATAGGTGTACCTAGCCACCATGCCTAAATGTGGTCACACAGTACATTGGTCACTTTTATTTCTAGCCCTAACCTTTATTATTATCAACCATGGAACCCTTGTATTTATGTGATCTTGACTATCACACCTTTTGTCACACTTTACATGTTTGTTTGTGCCTTAGTACCCAAATTATCATCCACCTTCATCATCACCTTCACCAATTATGTCAAACCTGTACCAATTTTGATTTACCTTATTTCCTTTTAGTTTGAGGGGGAACACATTCTCCCATACTCATGGAAACTAGATGAAACTTCAACCAACAATCCATTTTTTATTTTATAGCTTGTTGATATAAATCACATAACAAAAAAGGGTAAAATGTAGACACTAAAAATATACACATTATAATTTCAAGTATTGAAGTACCCCTTGACCACCTTGGGATCCTCTCAGGACTAATTTAACCCTTCAAACCTTGATAGAGCTAACTCACATTCAGTTTAACTTAGCTAGCTCAACCTTACCTTGTTACCCTTTTTACCCTTTGGCACTTAACCATCGATGGTCAAGATGATCGTCAATAGTCACCCTGACCATCGATGGTCAGGGTCCACCTCTTTAACTAGAATCATGAAAACTACCCACCGTAATTTTCTAAAAATATCCCATCTAATTCTACTTGTGAGCCATTACATGTATGAGTCAATTTTGGAAAACCTAGTTCACATGTTGTTGAAAATCCCTTACCTTGCATATAAGAGAGAGGAGTAAAGAGGTGAAATGGGTCATCTTTAAAACATATACACATATGTAATTGTTATTAAGAGATTTTTACATCCAAGAGTTTCTTTATTTTAGGTCAATCACCATCATCAATCCAAAAACCCAACCATCATTCAGTTAACTTGTTGCTGCCTCTCCACCAAGCCTTCAGGTACTGTTAATATATCAAAATTAAGCTAGATTCTACTAATAGATCAACTACCTCAACCATACACCCAATCAACTTCTAGTAAGATAAGTACTTGATTCCAAACATTTATATACTTTATTTCCATTTTTCAATCAATTTAAGACCCATCCATCCATCAAAATCTATATTTTAGATCTCATCATTACCATTTTTACCAACCCAAATCCTCACACAATAATCATTGATGGTTGACTCGACCACCAATGGTTTATGTAATTGCCAATGGTCACCTTAACCACCAATAGTCATTCCAACCATTGATGGTCATTATGGCACCAAAAACTAGCAAGATAATTTCACCTACTTATACCCAATCAAATCCAATTTTATGTGTTCCTACCTATTCATAGATCCCTCTTGGATTTCCAAGACCAATCCCAACCCTCTAGCACTATATTAATTAATTTGTCATGAATTTAATCATTTCTAGAATATTTCTTAGCAAACACTCTTGTATTCAATTTTAGTACCTTTTGATTCATTGATGTAAGTACCCTTCTTTTTTATTTATAAGCTTAATTATTTAATATGTGTGGATTGACAATCCCTAAGGAAGCTCTCACTTTTGGGATCTAGCTATTTCTAGGCAATCCACCCAACTATTTATCTAATAAATAAGTTTTCTTTAGTGATTTATTATCTATAGGTCATCCTCCTAAGCCAAAGAGGAGTTCTTCACAATATTTTGATTTCAATGTGTTGTCCCCCAAAAATATCACTCATTTTTGGGACAACATTTGAACTATTTTGGTCCTACAGACCAAAATTGTCTCTTCCCTTTTCAAAATTTGTCTTGGGCATTCAAATTCCTCATTTTTCAAGCTTCTCAGAAATCTACAGACTCTACAAGCTAAAATCTACAGACTCTGCAGGCTTAAATCTATGGACTCTGTAGGCTTAAATCTACAAACTCTACAGGCTTGAATCTACAGACTCAGCCAGAAGAGAAATCTACAGACTTTGTAGGCCAAGTTCAACAGGCTTCATAAGTTGATTTATATGGACTCTTTCAAGGTTAGAGAAAACTACAAACTTGTTTTCTATGGACTCTGTAGGCAGGTTCATTTCTACAGGTTCAAAGGCTTCTACAGGCGGGTTCAATTAAAATAATCAGTTTCTAACACTTGGTCATTTTTGGGATTAGTTCAGTGCCTTGGTTTAAAAAAAAATCTCCATCGGCAAGCATTAGTAGTAGGTTTAATGCATTTGGTTCAAATGTTGGTTCAACGTCAAATGGTTCTCAGTCGGTTCAAGGCTTTGTTTGAACTGTTGAACCAAAACTTAGTTCCATGGTTGGTTTAACATCTTTTGGTTCAATGGTTAGTTCATCTCTTTGGTTCATCAGCTTAAACCATTGGCTTGAACCATTTTGGTTCAAAGCTTGGTTCAACTGATTGGTTCAACAAAGTGGTTCAATAGTTGGTTCATCAGCTTGGTTCAAGGCTTTGCTTCGTTTGCTTGGTTCAGTGACTTGGTTCAATCAAAGGGTTCATCAGCTTGAACCATTTTAGTTCAACCAAGTGGTTCAATCAAATGATTCAACAGTTGGTTCATCACCTTGGTTCAAAATAGTAGTTCAAAGGAGTGGTTCAAATGCAAAAGTTTAAAGAGCCTCCCGAAGGACAAGTGACCTTGTAGAGGGCACTTGGTTGACAAAAACACCCTTCGAAAGGGTCATTTTCGAAGAAGGCTACAAAGGTAAATTCCTTCAAAAATTTTGTTTAAGGCAGATAAAGGCATAAATTCCTTCAAACTTTTTCTGCCTGCATCCAAAGGAATTCCTTCAGACAAAAAATTTGAAGGAATTTGGGAAAGCAGCTGCGGGTAGAAAGCTCGAAGAAATTTACAAAGAAACAAAGGCAAAAGTGATTGAACATTCCACAGGCCTTTGTCCATGGGAATTTATCCCCATACTTTTTGTCCATGGGAATTTGCCCATGGAGAAAGCTTGGGGAAAATACCCATGGGAATTGTTCGCAGGAAAGCCCGATGAATAGTCCACTAAAGAAAAAGCCATGAGAGACTCTAAAGAATACCGAAGGCCATCCGAAGACCGCTCAAAGGGTAGATACCCTTGTGGGGGGCTCTTCCTGACCCAAAGTGGGTCATTTCTTAAGGACTGAAAGGGCAAGTTCAATCTGGGAAAGCACCAAATAGAAAAGCTAAAAGAGGACTAAGGGGTGACGTGCCCGAAGATGTCAAATTCAACACAACAAACTAGCCATTGAAAACATAGTGACAGGCACATGAACATCAATTTTAAAGCTCATAAAATAGCCATTGATCCTTTGAACCTACTGACCTAAATGCATTCACAGGCTTTAAGGCCAAGACTAGCAAAAAGTGAGGAAGGAACAAAACAGCAAATTGAATCTAGGACCCAATTCAATTAACCAGGAAAGGAGGAATGATGAAGATAGGATCAGATCACCAGGTGGACATTGAAAGTTGCAAAATTTCAATAGCATCACTTATTTCTCTACATTGATAAAATCAAATGGGTAAATGCCCCTAAGTTCCAGCCTATCTTCTTAATAGATTCCAACACAATATGATGTGTTACTGTTCTCGAGTCCTTCTTGAAGAGGCTATATAAGGGACTCTCTTCTATTGTAAAAGGATCTCTTTTTTAACAATCAGAAGGAAACTCTTCTCAAATTGAAAGACACTTCTGAGACTTTGAGCTCAGTTTGTTTATCATATTTTATTATTGGAATAAGAAAGCAAGTGTTTTTTTAGACTTTATGCTGTAATATCTTTGTTTTTGAGAAAATTGTTCTTGTGTCTTTTTCTTTAATATATATTTTGTTCCTTTAATTCAATAAGTAGAATTAGTGACATCAGTCAAGAAGGTGTCCTGAAGAGTCAACTATGGAGAGACTTTGTGCTCCCATAATTGCCTTTAGTGTGTTTTCTTTTCATTTTTGTGTAAAGGACCTTGGGGCGACTTTGTGCCCTTATTTTCCTTCATATCTTACTCTTGAGCAATTCAGGCGTAGACTTTGTGCTGCATCTCGATTTGCTAGTTATTACATCCTTTGTTACATTTCGTTGTTACTACCAGGAGTTTTCTTGTGGTTTGTTGAATAGTACTTTTGAAAGAAGAGGAGTGTTGTCTATTATTTCCATTGAGTTTTTCCTTTGATTTGTATGCATCATCTATGAAGAAAGAGAGATGGATGGTTTGTCATACCCTTGAGTATTATTTTCTATATATATATATATATATGTATATATATATATATATAACATACCTATAGGGAACCTCCCCTTGATGAGAGGAGAGATCAGTGTCCTTCTGATGTGGTAAACCTACACATTTGGATGACTAATCTTCCTACTTTAGCTGATCAGACCTATTTTGTTTATCAGTGCACTGATCGACAAAATATTCAACCAATAGTTTTTGGTGACTCCACTGGGGATATAAAATCCATTATCCATTTATAATCTATCCATTCACCTCCACACTAACTGGGAAAGAATGCACAGTTTAAAGCCTCAAGCTTTAACTGAAGCAAGGTCAATTCTTTTCCATTTTTGTTTCACAATTTGGCAGATTCAAGGTATACACAAAGCCAAAGGGCTAAAGGTATCATTGACCCTATATTTGAGTTGGTACAACAAAGTGATTTTGATTTGTTTCTTTCACCATCTCATCTCCAACGAACCAAGAGTTTTCCTCTTACTAAAGTCAGATCTCCATTGCCAGACGAAGTATCTACTTCTACTATTGATAAAGCTTTCCCAATAATTACCCCTCTCAGATTTGTTATCCCTCCTTTTCATAATCCTACATGGCAGTTCAAGGCCCCTGGAGTAATGCTTTTGGTCCTCTCAATCTTACTCCACCTCTACATGAGCTTCCACGCAGTTCAAGGAAGAACTTCCCCAAATTCTATGGCGATGAGAAAGTTCACCCTGATGAGCACATTGTAACTTTCAGCATAGCTTGTGGAGTAATCAGAGTAGAATTTGAAGATGTAATAGTCAAGCTTTTTATCGAGACACTACAAGGTGCTACTACAGATTGGTTTTATCATCTATAAGCTCGGTCAGTGACTGATTGGAATACTCTCAAAGCTATGTTTGAAGCTAGATTCAAACCTGTAGAAGATGCACATACACTTCTGGCTCAACTTACACAGATGAAGAAAGAGCCTCATGAGCCTATGAGAGATTTCATAGCCAAATTTGATAAACTAAGAAATAGAATCCCTGTAATTGTTCAACCTATAGCTGAGAATCTCAAATGCTTTTTCATTAATTCTTAACTACCTAAAGTAAGTTTTCTCTTGAGACGTGTTGGTCAAATAGATCTTGTTGTAGCTCAACTTTTGGCCACTGAAGTAGAAGATGATCTCATCTTAGCAGAGAAGATAAGAAGAGATCCAAATAGAAATAGAGCTTCATCATCTTCTGAATATGCATCTACAGGCACCACAGATCTAATGGTGTAAAAGTTGGCAAATGAGTTGTTTGCTCTCAAAAAGAAAATGGCTCAAAGAATGTCTTCTACTCCTTCATACATAAGGACATTCCCAAATCAGTCATATCAGGGCAATGCTACCAAAAATCAAGGGCAACAGAATCACCTTCCTCTCCTACAAGGGAAACTTGCCTTGGAAGATCCTCCAACTAATTCATCAATGGGATATCTTGAAGCAGAATTAGAATTCTCTTTCTAGCCTGATTTGAATCAAGAAAATGACGCTGATCTCCTTGAAGACAATCAAGAAGAATTAACTAGCGGCTCCCACATTAGTTTCCTGAACTACCAGGATGAACTTTGAAGCAAAGGAGAAGTTTTTGATGGATCATATGCAGTGTTTACCAGGTCCAAAAACCAATCAATCCAGTAGGCTGATAAAGAGAAGATAGAAGAGCAACCGCAACCAACAATCACGATTGCTAAGCATGGAACCATTCTGTCTTTTCATTCAAAGGATCTGGTAATCACCCAAAAGGCAAATACATCAATTTTTCCTTCCCCTTATACTTCAAATTCACAAACCAGCCCACCTCCCATCCTTCCTAAAATTTAGAAGGTTGAAGTACCTTTCTCTGTACCTAGTTTGATTCAGCCATTTGACATAATCGATCATGTCAAAAAGACAAAAATATAAATGTCTGAGTTCAAATATTTGCAGTCTAATCCTAATCAATTGAATAAGTTGGTCCAATATGTCAAGAACCAAACCATCCCTACAGGATAAAAGGCTAAAAAGGTAACTCTTGATTCTCTAAAGAACACACCTATTCCAAATAATCTGGTCATTACTCCCCCAGCTGTTCCTGGAAAAATAGAACCTTTCTATGTTTCCCTGTTAATTAATGACCACAAGCTGAGTAACTATATTATAGACTTAGGCACATCTGATAATGTCATGCCTGCTAAAGTAGCTGAGTCTCTTGGTCTCACACTGACCAAGACATTTGGGAGATGTTTCTCCATGGAGAACAAGCAAGTACCATTGCTGGGGCAAATCAAAGATGCCCAATTTGCATTTGCAGCTTTTTCAGATAAGAGAATCAAGATGACTGTCTTGGTGGCTGACCTCTCAGCATCCTATGGCATTTTTATTAGACAAAATTTTTACAAGGACATGGGAGAAGAACTAAGCATGGATGTATCTAAGGCAAGGATCCCTGTCCAAGGCATAATGAAGAAGTTGCTCCCTGAAAAGGAAGCAAAATATGTGGTCACCCAGACATCAACCCTTGAAGCTCAAATTCTTTTTGAATCCATAGGTATGGGTAAATATTTTCTATCCACAGATGAAGTACATGAAACACTTTATATAATTATTGAAAGGGTCAACTCATAAATCAGTTCAACAAGAACAACAAAAAAACTAGTAGGCTGTAGTACAGACCAAGAAGGATCTTCCATCTCTGATGAAGGAAAGTCTAAAGAAAAACTAGTATCAGATGAGATATGGACTTTGGAATTTGATGGTAGCTGTTCCTCTACCAATTTGGGAGCTAGGATTGTGTTGATATATCCTTAAGGAGATATGTTTCCTTCATCTTACAAACTACAATTTAGCAACAATAACAATACAGCTGAGTATGAATCTCTGCTACTTGGAATGAAGGCTACTCAAGAAAAAGGCATCAAGTTTCTTCATCCCAAAGGGGATGTTGAACTAGTGGTTTGTCAAGTGAGGAACTTATACCAAAATAAGAATGAGAGATTATAACACTACCGTAACTTGGTTTGGGACTAAATTAAAAGCTTCTATGCTTTCAACATTTCTGCCATACCCAGAGAGTCTAATGACAGAGCTGACGCACTTGCTATTTCAGGAACTCTCTTAGTTACTCATTTAGATTTCAAAGAAGACAGGTATACCATTGAGCTGGTCTATAGACCAAGTGTTCCTAACAATGCTGATTATTGGTAAGTATTCAATGATGATTATCAAATCATTGCTTTCTTGGAATGAAAAGACAATTTTGAACAACTACATTTTGAAGGCAACAAATCTCAGAAGAATGAATCAGCCTTTAAATCTAGTTCAAATATAAATGAAGAGTTCTTACAGCTAAAAGGAAACAAAATTTTCAAAGGCCTGGTTTCTCTTGAAAATTTATTTGACAAACATGATAGATTCATCAAACAACAACAAACAGACTCGAGTTTCTCTCAGGGATTCGATCAAGTGAATCTGACCACTGAAGAAAATCCCAAGATGGTAAATATTGGTAAGTGTTGCACCTCTAAAGAAAGATTCAAGTTCACCTCTTTACTCTATCAATACATGGATGTCTTAGCATATTCTTATGAAGACCTGAAGTCTCTCAGACCTGATGAAATTTTCCATGACATTCCTCTCAAGGTTGACTCAATGCCCTACAAGCAAAAATCTAGACAATATAATCTGAAAATATCAGGTACTATTCTGTCTGAGATACAAAAAATGTTAAGTGCTAGAATCATCTTTCTAATCCATCATTCTACATGGATTGAAAACATAGTGCCTGTAAGGAAGAAGAATGGAAAAATTTATATTTGTGTAGATTTCAAAAATCTGAATCAAGCATCTTTGAAGGATAATTATCCTTTGCCAATCATGGATCAAGTGCTTCAAACAGTGACAGGTTTAAAGATGTTATCAATGCTAGATGGCTTATTAGGATATAATCAAGTTGAAGTTGGTAAAATAGACCAACACAAGACTGCATTCACCACACCTTGGGGTACATTTACATATAAAAGAATGCCTTTTGGCTTGATAAATGCTGGTGCTACCTTTTAGAGAGCAATGGATTTGGCTTTCAAAGATGAGATTGGTAAATTCATAGTGGTATACCTTGATGACTTGACTATCTTTTCAAAGCATTGATATCATCATGTACACCACTTACAACAAGTGTTGGAGCACTACTGCCAGAATGGTATTTCCTTAAATCCTAAAAAGTCTATTTTTGGAGTAGCAGAAGGGAAACTCCTTACACACATTGTGTCTAAAGAAGGCATAAAGATTGACTCAGATAGAGTCAAGTCTATTCAAAAACTTAATTTTCCTACAAGTAAGAATGTTATTCATTCTTTCTTTGGAAAGGTGAATTTTTTATAGAGGTTCATCCCTGAATTTACTGAGAAGACTAAACACATTTTGAACATGATGAAAGGGAAGACCATCTTCAACTAGACTAAAGAAGGCAAATCAGCATTTTAGGATATCAAAACTGTCATTGCTCACACCCCTACCTTGGTTTGCCTAGATTGCAACAAAGATTTCATCATATACAGCTATGCATCTGAACACACTCTTTCAACAATTCTTGTTCAATAGGACAAGGAAGGTATGGAATATCCTATCTCTTTCATGAGTTATCCTCCCAAAACCCATGAGATGAAATATTCAAATATAGAGAAGCATGCTTATGCCTTGGTGAAAGCAGTCAAACATTTTTCCTTCTATATTCTGAATTCACATACTACTGCCCTAGTGCCTGACACTACAGTCAAGTTTATATTAACTCAGCAAGAGTTTGGCACAAAAAGAAGTAATTTTATTGTAAAGATCCAAGATTTCGATCTAGACATCAAATTGACAAAGCTGGTCAGGGGTAAAGGCCTATGCCAATTAATTTCTGAAAATAAGCCAGAAGACACACAACATGAAGAAACTAAAGTGGAAGAGACACCAACAGTCCTTTTTGTCTCCACTACCAATGAGTGGTATTCAGGTATTTTTCATTTGCTTACTTAGGGTGAATGTCCTGCTCATTTGTCTTACAAATAAAGGAGGACTATCAAGTTGAAAGCTGCCAATTTTGTCCTTTGGGACAACGGCTTATACAAGAGAAGCATAGATGGAGTATTCCTTCACTGTGTAGACAAAAAGCAATAAAGCCAGCTTTTGAAATCTTTCCACAATCTAGCCTATAGAGGACATTTTTCTACTCCTGTGACTGCTCACAAGATTCCATGAGCCAGGTATTACTGGCCAACTCTTTTCCAAGATGCACATAAGTGGGTGAGAAAATGTGAACTCTGTCAATAATTTGTTGGAAGACCCAAGTTAGCTACTATGCCTCTCAAGCCAGTGATCATAGAAGAACCTTTATAGCAATGGGGAATTGATTTTATTAGGACTATAAACCCATCTTCAAGTGTTAGACATGATTATGTCCTTACAACAACTGACTATTTCACCAAGTGGGTAGAAACAATCCCAACTAAGCATGCTACTTCAGAAGTTGTATACAACTTCCTCAAAGAGAATATCATTTCCAAGTTTGGAGTTCCAATCAAAATTATTACTGATAATGCAACTTGTTTCAGCTCCCAAGAGATTACATAATTCTATTTCCATTATGGAATTATACTCTCTCACTCTTCTGATTATTTTCCATAAGGGAATGGACAAGCTAAATCCAACAATAAGAACCTGGTAACTATTATCAAGAAGCTAGCAGATGACAATCAAAGGACATGGTATAAAACATTGGTTGATGCTCTGTGGGCAGACAGAATCACACCAAAGATGGAAATTGGTATGTCTCCCTTTCAACTTCTTTACGATATCAATGCTGAGATACCAATCACCTTAGATTTGCCAGCCTTGAAATTGGCAAAGGCAATTGAAGATCAGACATATGAAAGATCTCTTGATAAAAGAATCATGTACCTAACTAAGTTGGAGGAATAGAGAACTATGGTGGTGGACAAAATTTCTACTCATCAAAGTCTGGTAAAGAAACTCTTTGACCAGAAGGCCAAAAATCATGATTTCCAGATTGGGGATCAAGTCCTGTTATGGGACAAAAGGAGAGAACCAAAGGGGATGCATGGAAAGTTTGACTCCCTTTGGAGAGGCCCATTTATAATTCATCAACACATTGGTGAAAATAGCTTTCTATTGAAATATCAAGATGGCACACTCTTTTCTCTACCTCATAATGGGCAGCATCTGAAACACTTCAACTCTTGAAGTGTCAGATCATTACATCTGTATATATGCATATTTGTACAAGTTTTTAATTCTATTTTGTTTTGTTTGTTTTATTTTTGATGCCTTTCATTTATGGGTAGCATGACTCCATAACCCAATGGTACACATGAAGACACTGGAGATTTTGGATTCTACCCCTTTCAATTCTTTTTGCAATTGACAAAAGTTCCCCAACTGGAGCCAGCTATTGTCCCCAAAAAATATCACTCATTTTTGGGACAACATTTGAACTATTTTGGTCCTACAGACCAAAATTGTCTCTTCCCTTTTCAAAATTTGTCTTGGGCATTCAAATTTCTCATTTTTCAAGCTTCTCAAAAATCTATGGACTTTGCAGGGTAAAATCTACAGACTCTACAGGCTTAAATCTATGGACTCTGTAGGCTTGAATCTATGGACTCAGCAGGAAGAGAAATCTACAGACTCTACAGGCCAAGTTCAACAGGATTCATAAGTTGATTTATATAGACTCTTTCAAGGTTAGAGAAAACTACAGACTTGTTTTCTACAAACTCTGCAAATAGGTTCATTTCTATAGATTCAAAGGCTTCTACAGGCAAGTTCAATCAAAAGAATTAGTTTCTAACACTTGGTCAGTTTTGGTATTGGTTCAGTGCCTTGGTTTAAACAAAAATCTCCATTGGCAAGCATCAACAATAGGTTCAATGCATTTGGTTCAACATCAAATGGTTCTTAGTCAGTTCAAGGCTTTATTTGAACCGTTGAACCAAAACTCAGTTCAACGGTTGGTTCAATGTCTTTTGGTTCAATAGTTAGTTCATCACTTCGGTTCATCAGCTTGAACCATTTTGGTTCAAATCTTGGTTCAATTGATTGGTTCAATGAAGTGGTTCAACAGTTGGTTCATCGGCTTGGTTCAAGGCTTTGCTTCATTCGCTTGGTTCAGTGACTTGGTTCAATCAAAGGGTTCATCGACTTGAACCATTTTGGTTCACCCAAGCGATTCAACATTTGGTTCAACCAAGTGGTTCAATCAAATGATTCAATAGTTGGTTCATTGCCTTGGTTCAAAGGAGCAGTTCAAAGGAGT
Organism: Torreya grandis; assembly: GCA_037957365.1. Classification (NCBI taxonomy): domain Eukaryota; kingdom Viridiplantae; phylum Streptophyta; class Pinopsida; order Cupressales; family Taxaceae; genus Torreya; species Torreya grandis. The sequence continues at coordinate 208,405 of JARHVA010002253.1, read as the reverse complement.
GGTTCAAATGCAAAAGTTCAAAGAGCCTCCTGAAGGACAAGTGCCCTTGTGGAGGGCACTTGGTTGACAAAAGCACCCTTCAGAAGGGTCATTTTCAAAGAAGGCCGCAAAGGTAAATTCCTTCAGAAATTTTGTTTAAGGTAGATAAAGGCATAAATTCCTTCGAACAAAAAGTCTAAAGGAATTTAGGAAAGCATCTGTGGGAAGAAAGCTCAAAGAAATTTATAAAGAAATAAAGGCAAAAGTGATTGAACATTCCATGGAATTTTATCCACGAGAATTTATCCTCAGACTTTTTGTCCGTGGGAATTTGCCCATGGAGAAAGCCTGGGGAAAATACCCATGAGAATTGTTCACAAGAAAGCCTGATGAATAGTCCACTGAAGAAAAATCTGTGAGACTCTAAATAAGCCCGAAGGCCATCCGAAGACCGCTTGAAGGGTAGATACCCTTGCAGGGGGCTCTTCCCAACCTAAAGTGGGTCATTTCTTAAGGCCTAAAAGGGCAAGTTCAATTTGGGAAAGCACCAAACAGAAAAGTTGAAAGAGGACCAAGGGGTGACGTGCCTGAAGATGTCAAATTCAACACAGCGAACTAACCATTGAAAACATAGTGACAGACACGTGAACATCAATTTTAAAGCTCATAAAATAGCCATTGATCCTTTGAACCTACTGACCCAAATGCATTCACAAGCTTTAAGGCCAAGACCAATAGAAAGTAAGGAAGGAACAAAACAACAAATTGAATCCAGGACCTGATTCAATTAACCAAGAAAGGAGGAATGATGAAGGTAGGATCAGATCACTAGGTGGACATTAAAAGTTACAAACTTTCAATAGCGTCACTTATTTCTCAACATTAATAAAATCAAATGGGTAAATTCCCCTAAGTTCTAGCCTGTCTTCTTAACAGATTCCAATGTAATATGATGTGTTACTGTTCCTCAGTCCTTCTAGAAGAGGCTATATAAGGGACTCTCTTTTATTGTAAAAGGATCTATTTTTTGACAATTAGAAGGAAATTTTGCCCAAATTGAAAGACACTTCTGAGACTTTGACCTCAATTTGTTTATCATATTTTGTTATTGGAATAAGAAAGCAAGTGGTTTTTTAGACTTTGTGCTGTAATATCTTTGTTGTTGAGGAAACTGTTCTTATGTCTTTTTCCTTAATATATCTTCTATTCCTTTAATTCAACAAGTAGAATTAGTGACAATAGTCAAGAAGGTGTCCTGAAGAGTCAACTGTGGAGAGACTTTGTGCCCCCATAATTGCCTTTAGTGTGTTTTCTTTTCATTTCTATGTAAAGGACCTTGGGGAAACTTTGTGCCCTTATTGTCCTTCGTATCTTACTCTTGAGAAATTTAGGCGTAGACTTTGTGCTACATCTCGATTTGCTGGTTATTACATCCTTTATTACATTCTGCTATTATTACCAGGAGTATTCTTGTGGTTTGTTGAATAGTAATTTTAAAAGAAGAGGAGTGTTGTTTGTTATTTCCATTGAGTTTTTCCTTTGATTTGTATGCATCATCTCTGAATAAAGAGAGATGGATGGTTTGTCCTACCCTTGAGTATTATTTTCTATATATATATATATATATATATATATATATATATAGCATACATATAGGGAACCTCCCCTTGATGAGAGGAGAGATCAGTGTCCTTCTGATGTGGTAAACCTACACATTTGGATGACTAATCTTCCTACTTTGGCTGATTAGACCTATTTTGTTTATCAGTACGCTGATCGACAAAATATTCAACCAACACAATGCATGCATTATCAATCAGGTTTTTCAACCATACCCATATCGAGTTTATTTTCTCTCTTTCTTTAGAGCTTAAGGAAAAATACACTAAAACATCACCCACTATTTGTTAATAAATTGATGCTATTTTTACTTTAGTATTTGTATATATAAATGGGAAATCCGTGGCATAAATAGCCCCTTTATAAATAAAATATCTATCTCATGTATCAACACGATAGGGGAATCAATGGTAGCCTTAACTCTATTATCACCTCCTTAACCAAAATGTTAAGCCAACAAGGTGCTTAACCTTGCCTTTATTGTCAAATTCCCTACACCTAACCTTAATCTTGTTCATGTCCCTATCAAATTCTATCTCAAAACCTTCATGGATCTAATGGGGGATGTTATTGGCCCTATCTCTACTATTAGACCTATCTATATTGTTGGCCTTATTACTAGGGTGTGGTTCATTTACATGATCTATATTATCTTTATACCCTTAAATATGCCTTTTGTGTCATTTTCATGCCTCTTGAGTCCTACTCCTATTTCCCTATACAATCAAGGCCTTATCGACTACAACTTGAAGGGTCTTACAATCAAGTAGGTAAATAATTCCTTTCATGTTAGAATTAATTCTTATAGTAAATTAAGTCACCAAAATTTATTAATCCTAATAAAAATAAACATAAGTCTAGAGCTCAAAAAATCTAGTCTCATACATAAAATTATACCCCCATGCTACATAAGAGTATGGAACCCATCAATCTTTTTCTACTAGAAGTGTCTAGTAAGACACCAATTCTTAAATTGGTGGTGGAACTACTCCTAGGTGAGGCTATTGATGTATATATCACTCTTAACATCCTTCTTCTCCCACCATGATAATGATGATCCTCTTAGTAAATGGGCAGTTAGATAGTCTTTGATATTCCTAGAGTACCCATAGGTGTTGAACAATCTTGTGACATTATTCAACCAAGACTTAGCCTCTACTCCATCAATCAAGGCAAAAAAAGTAGGAGGATGTATTATATTAAACTCATAGACACATCCAGCCATAGCTCAAACTTCATGTCTCTGATTCCTAGGGGATTGTGACCTAGGATGATCCCTCCTCAGGGATCTCAAATTATAATAATGCAATCCATCAATCATTAGGGATCAAGAGTGACTACTATAACCCTCTTAGTGATGCATGAATCCCTAAACCTCTAGATATGACCAAAAAACATAGTTAATAATTCCCTCTACCTAAGGGGGACTCCAATGAACTATTGAAGAGATTAAAAAATGAAGTCCAAGATATATGGGTCCTCATGTGGAATAGGTCATGGATCCATAAGTAGATCCTGATACTTTGGTTAAATCTTTGGAGCTATTTGTAACAACCCTATCCCACCAAAGTCAACCTCTAATCACTATGGGGATTCACATCCCTATTACTTGGTAGATGTCTATCCAAACGCACCATGTATCATTTCATAATCCAAGAGGTTATTCTAGGGCCCCAAGTTTTAAAATGGATGAGTTTCAAAGAGATGGAAACAAACATAGATCTTGGCAACAATTATTTTTATATCCACTTTTTTTTTGAGAAGATCTTTACGCAATTGCTCATGATTATCATTTAGATAGATCAAGTTCCTCTGAACCAATAGAAATTTTAATTTCTAATTATTTTAGTTTCCTAACTATAAAACATTTGATTCGTCAAATACGTCAACAGAATGATTCAATTGGTTTATTCGAGAATTGTGATCCAATTCAATTTATTGATCACAATAGAAATTCTTATTTTGAACCAATACTAGAGGCTTTGACAGTTATCTTGGAAGTTTTGTTCGCAATGCGATCAAAACATTTTGCAGAAATAATGAGTGGATGGAAGAGTATTCGGTCCATACATTGCATATTTCCCCTTATCGAGGATAAATTCCCACATTCCAATTATATATCAGATATACGAGTGTCCTACTCGATTCATCCAGAAATTTTGGTGCGGACCTTTCATCACTGGATCTGAGATACTCCTTTGCATCTATTACGATTCATTCTCCATGAATGGAGAAATAGTTTTAGTGCAGAAAATTTGCAAAAAGATTTGGTTGTACCGAGGGAAAATATGAGGTTATCCCTGTTCCTATGGAATTCTTATGTATATGAATGTGAATCCTTTTTAGTTCCTCTTCTAAAATGATTTTCTCGTTCACGATCATTGTTTTATGGATCTTTTCCCAATCGAACTCATTTTGATCGAAAGATCAAACCTACATTCCATTCTCCATGAAATCAAGAAGCAATTATAAATGACTACTTAAAAATAAAATAAAATAAAATAAATACCAAATATCTTGGTGTTGTAAGCCAAGCTTTGATGACAAAGTGTAACACCTAATATTAACATAATCAAATATGACCCAATTAGTTGAAACATAATAAATTATTTTATTTTTTAACATAGATGGTGACATTAGGTTAATTATAATTCACACACCAAGAGACATCATAGAAGGTTTTCCATAATATAGTGGTTGCCAAATCAAGAAATATGGATGAGCACTATGCACAAGGTTAAGTAGGTGCCATTTCATTCCTAATTAAAATAACCCATAATCAGCATCTAGATTATGTTTTCATAAATTGAGTATTAAATTCATAATAATTTCTAATAAATAATCCAAATCACCATGGTCTAAGGATTAAATGACATTAATTAATTATTCAATAATAATTAATATTAATCTGACCCACATGTCAGTTAAATTCCATTTTGACTTCTTTGATTAAAATATTATAATGATTAAAATTAATGGTTAAGAGAAATTTAAGTCCCAATTTTTGGATTGTATGGATTTGCACCTTTCATTCCTTGATTTCCCTATTTTTTCCCTATTCATACTTATAAAATAAGTTTCAAAGGAAACAAATGGCCATTCATGAATTATTCCATTCATTTTAAAAGAATATTTCCCCATAAGTTTAGTAATTCATTTCCCATAGTGAGAAGAAGAAGGGAGGAGGGAGGCCATGCCATGTCCCTTCCCTCCTACTTCTACGCAAGATTCATCCTCATGGAAGCCTCTGTGCATGGACACTCTTGTTTCTTCACATGATTTCCATGAAAAGCTTCTAAGTTATATTCAAACTCCTTTTTTATTTTTAAAATGACAATGTTAAGTTGAGTAATAACCCTTATGCTTATTTATAGGTTTTGATTTATGTTGTTATATTGGTTTATTATAGCCTCTATCTTTTTATTTTATAGGAATTGGTTTTATGGAGGTTTAGCATTAATCTTATGATGTAGGTATAGCTAAGGGTTTACTAAAGTTTATTTATATTTATAGGAAGACTAATATTTATAGCCTCACTTGTGTATTTACCTTTTATGATTATGTTTCTATAGAGTATTTAAGAGATCCACTATTATAATATGTGAACCTATTTTTTGGAACATAGTCATGCATGCACGTACACACACATATGAATTTAATTTATTATAACAATGTTTTTTTAGTTCAAGGTTGAATGTGATTTTTTTGTTCAAAGGGGTGTGCAAGGCTCAAGGCCATATTTATTGATCATGGTGACCAAGTGATAGGATCCATTAGTGGCTTAATATTTTAACAAATAGGAAGTTGATTTGTGACTCCATAACCACCTACATTAAACAATCAAGTGGGTGCAACAATACCACCACCCAACTCATAGGTTAGGGGGATGACATTGTCATCCCCACATGGCCATTTTTGTGGGGATGTAGGGAAGATGACATTACCACTGACCCCTTCCCTTCCCCCATGTTATAGTATAAACACTTATTGGATGATAGTCAGCTTGACCTCCCAAATCTATTTCTTTCTTTTTTTTAAATTTAAAGCTTCACTTATATATAAGCATCCACAATTTAATATTTTACTTTATTTTGATTTTCATAAAACTCAAAGTTGTGTGTGTGTGTGTGTGTGTCTATATATATATATATATATATAAAATTATATTTTTTTAATCCTATTTGAGATTAATTTAATCCCCATAAATAAATATTCTTCATGGATTATTCATCCATCTTGCACATTTATTTCTTTGGTAAGAATATATTAATTTCTAAGATCCCTGTAGCTTCTCTATTTTAAGGTAATACAAGCACTATTTAATTTAAATATGTTCCCTTTCTAAAATATTTTCTGAAGATTTATTTTTATAATTGGTTTTATTTTTTTATTAAACTAAGATTTACCATGGAAAGGGCATCCATTCATTAGATGAAAAATACTTGTTCTTATACAATGTATATTAAATTTGAGCTTTGAACATATAATTTATTCTAATAGGGATTCTCTATAAGGAATAACATGTTCATTTTTTTGTAATAATTACCCTTGTTTTCATTATAAATAATCATTTTCTTTAGAAAGACTGTGGAAATATTTAAATATGAAATCTTATTCTTTTTATAAAACATGGACATTTTATTTTCAAATACAAATAGGTAAAACCACAAATAGCTTTGTTCAAATAAGCAAAGGTAAATAATCAAACAATTTTTTTCCCAATAAGCATGGGTAAATACTTAGATAGTTTCTTTTGAAATTAAGGTATTAACAGAGGGACTTAGTCCTATTTCAAAAAGTATTATCTCATATTAATTAGCTTATTTATTTCAAGTTTTGTTTACTTATAAGCAAATAAATAATGGAACAAGCCATATAATTTTTTCATTTACATAACATAAGTTTTTCATATACATGATATTAACATCACTTAGAGAAAATATATCTTCTTTTCATTAATATTTAAAGAAAAATGATTGCATAATGAATTAAAAAACATACACATAATTACATTTTAGGGACCCAATCCATGTTAGGAAATAGTATAATAATTTAAAATTTACTAACATAATTTATTCTTTATCAATTAAACACATTCATTCTTTTAGTACTAGGTAGAATATAAATTATTTTAATCTAACAAGCAATATTTATTTTCCATAGCTACAAAAAACTCCTGTATTAGTTTCATTTTATCAGGAAGAAATGGAGGTGCTCACCTCCCATGCATATAATGTCATTAGGCATATATGGCCTCATCAACTCCCAAACCCAAGAGGTGACCCTAAATAGACTAGCACATAGTCACAAGAATACAAACATAGGGAAGAATAATTCAACAATTTAGTTCTTCAATTTTGGCCAAGCAATTCATAAAAAATCCCACCAAGTTTTACTCTAATTAATTTTGGGGAAAAGGCATTAAAATGTAAATAGTATAATGGATAAGGAAACACATGTGCTAAATATGACACCCATCTATTTATATGAATAAAAATGCACAAATTTGATTTTTTTTAAAACATGCAACACATCTAGTAAGTAGGACACTCTAACATTTCATTTACATCCATCAATTCTCCAACAAGAAGGCCCATTTCCCCTTTTTTCTAAAGTACATTCGATACAAGATTGTTCACACACATAGCATAATTTTTTTTTTACACATTCACATTAAAGGAAATAAAATAACCTAACTTAACTCTTGAAAGGTCATGATCTCTTTCTTATTTACCTATCCTTCCTTTTTACCTTTTAAAAATTTTCTCTTGAGGCTACCCAAATTTTGATGTAGTTGCAATAATGAAAAATGTTTATAAAATTACTATAAATAGGGGAAAAGGTTGTTGCATTTTACAACCCATAAAAGATGGATATGTGTCCACTATAAGCTTGTAGCTCCTCTTCTCCCTAGAACATGCCTTAAATATTTTTATCATAGGTATATGAACTTTATATATTATCTTATTATTTCACATATCTAAGGTACCCAATTTTTGGCCAATGAAAGTTTAAGGAAATTATTTGAAAATTTTGAAGATTTTGGCTTTCAATAAAATTGAAAAACTATAGTGTTGGTAAGGTTATTCACATATGAATAATCATGCAAGGGAATTTTTTTATCAATGTACTATATGGTACACATTAACATGGTCCAAGAAGTCATAAGGAATGTTTCATGTAATAAAATATTGTTAAAATATGCATAAAAGGGTAAAAACAAATGTTATATACAAGGCGCATATGTCAAGTTTGGGTTAGGTGTGGTATTTGGGTCAATGGTCTTGTTCCCATTCTTGACTTGAATGCCTATCACCAACATTTTCATTGCATCCATCAAAATGTTTACATAATTTATAAAATAATAATGATACAACATCAAATCTCATGGCATAGTCACATAATTGTGTGAATCCTATCACAGTCATATATAACATAACACACATATTCACTTGTTCCCATATGTATAATATCAATTTCATTTCCAAATCTTAATCATACTAGCTAAAGTACGTAGTAAAACACATGCTACATACATGATTAGAGAACTAGTATCTAATCACATAAAATAAACAAATATCCAATCATAAAAATAAATAAATCATCTAATCGCATTACTAGTAAAATATTCAAATTAATAACATTTTAAATTTACTTATCACATAATAATCTAAAACTCATCAAAATACCTGTAAATAAACCATATAGAGTTAAATAGAGCCAATTGTAATTGTATGTCCATAATCACAAAACATTGCAATAAAATAACACAATTTTATCATGGTACATTAGTATGATATACAATAATCATGTCCACAAGTCAATAGACATAAAATAACATAATATCAAATATACCCAATATGAACAATACAGTAATCATATGACAATAGAGGATGAAATAAAATATCGAGGCTAAAGCTATATGATGTTGAATTATAAACCAAAATAGAATATAATAATATAAATATATAATTTTTTTTTTAGAGATATAAAACTTAAGGTGCTTATGTTGGTTTTTTCACATACCACACAAAAACATTGGTGCTTCTAGATTGATATTTATTTGCATTTTTTACCACCCCAAAAAAAGAGGTGCCTCTATATTTATATTTCTTGGCATTTTTTTGATATGTGAATGTAAGATATCTAATCTAATAGAACATGTGGGCATGGAATTTTCTATAAATGCTTGTTGAAGATGTGAGTATATGCTTCATAGAATTATTTTCCTTGTGAAGCTCATTTCATCAATCAATATGTATTTTATATGTTGAATCTCTTATTGAAATTTTATGAGTTTTGTCCCATTTAATTTATCAAAATATATGATATAATTTTGAAGGGATGCATGGAATTTTGATGAAATTATATTGAATGTTGAAAATGTAGTTGGTGCATGTAATATAAGGGTTTTTTTTTTTAATGATTCATCTTCAAGGTGTAAGTAGTATAAGGGGAAATTTTTGTGTTGACAATTCATCTTCAAGTTCTCGACAATGATGAAATATTTTTTATTTAGCACATAAACTTTCACATGGAAAATTTGAAGTTATTTTAACTTGAAATGAGAAAATCATTATATCTCATTCCATGGTGCTTATATATAAATATAATCTCTCTTTCTCGATATTTCTATTTCACTTAATTTCATAATTTACTCAAGATGATCTCCTACTCATGTACAATTGTGTTTTATTTTATAATGTGAACATCACCACTATGATTTTTAATGTCATTTGGCATGCTCCTCCACTCCAAATTCCAAGGATTATTATTAAATGAATCCCAATGTTCTATGATGTATTGTCATGAAGTCCAATATCTCTTTATATCACAAAAAAACATGTAAAGAAATGAATTAGTCTAATATATAAAATGAATTAGACATATATGTACACACACACATTTGTGTGTGTGTGTCTAATTATAATTAATTATATGTATGTATGTGTGCGTATATATGTATGTATGTATGTATACACATACATGCATAGATACATATACAAATATAATATGTGTGTGTGTGTGTGTGTGTGTGTGTGTGTGTGTGTGTGTGTGTGTGTGTGTGTGTGTGTGTGTGTGTGTGCGTGCGCGTGCACGCGCGCGTGCGTGTGTGTGTGTAGATGCATACATATACATATATACATGTATACATATACATATATATACATGCATACATATACACATATATACATACATACATATGTGTGTGTGTATATAAACACACACACACACACACGTGTGTGTGTGTGTGTGTGTGTGTGTGTGTGTGTGTGTGTGTGTGTGTGTGTGTGTGTGTGTGTGTGTGTGTGTGTGTGTGTGTGTGTGTGTGTGTGTGTGTGTGTGTGTGTGTATTATAAGTCTCATTTCCAGCCAAGGATTATGGTAAAGGATATAAAGACCCTTGAAATTACCACCATACTTCTAGCTTCATTTTTATTTATCTTTTTTTGTTTGGGATTATATGTCCAATATAGAGCACCATCAATAAGTTCAAGACTTTCGATGGAATATGGTTTATGAATGTATCCATGAATGAAATATTTTATGTGTATATCATATTCATGTTAATAATTTTTTGCTACAATTTAAGTTTTTTTTGTGTAACATTTATAAGGACATATAAAAATCATAATATAAGCTTGAACAACACATGACATATTACTTCTACCCCAATCTCTCTTTGGATAAGTGTTTCAATTAAAAGTCATATGTATGCTCTTGTTACTCAAGAATCAAGCTTTCTAATTTTCCAAGGTTATTATCTTATATTTCTATGGTATATGATAAATTCAAGATAGGTGCATGAAATTTATACCTCTCGATGTCTTTTAGATAGATATATTTAAGATATCTTTGCTAATAATATAGACATTTGAATATGTGGTGAAATAAATTGCACATCACATGTCTTATATAAAGTCAAATTATTTCTCAAATACATTTCCTACACATAATAACTTCAATGCCATAATGCTTTTACATTTTCATGATATTGTTTTGGTTTGGAGGCATGTACTAAATACAAAATTCATAAATCATAAATTATTTGACCTCATTTATTTACCACACCACTATTTATCTGGTCAACACCATAACATTTTACTATGGCTATCAAGGGTTAAATTTAATGGTCAACCCTACCTATTAGGCAAAATTTTCATTATAAATATTAATTGAACATAATACTTAGAAATATAAGATAATTAATAGACAATTCATCTTTAAAGAAATAAATATAAAAGAGTGAATGTATATTTAATATAGTCCTTCAATAAAATTGAAACTATATTAAATTTTTTCCCTTTAATTCCATATCGAATTTATAAAATTCCAACCTTATTTTATGGTTAAAATCATTAAATATGTTCTTAGGGTCATAAAATTTAACCCCTAATGGCTATCTTTTCTATAAAATTAAATTAATGGAAAGGAAATATCCAATATACTTAAATGGAATTATAACAACACTACCAACCTGAATCCATCTTATTATGACATATTTAAATGGTAAATGAGGAACATTCCTTTATTTAATAATAATTTCCAACTTATGCATCTTATAGTTCATCTCTTGTATATGCATAAACCTAGTTGCATACATGTTGCCTATAATTATCATTTATAAGCATGCTACATTGAAACCCTTACCATGTTTATGCATAAACCTAGATGCATACATATTTATTATAATTTGGAATATGATTCCCATGCTAAAACTAATTTACTTAAAAATATTTACACCCAATGTAGGGATTAGTGCACTAATTTTTTTCCCCTTCCTTTGCAATAAAAATTATGTCACCTTGACTATTCTAAATTGTTGGTTAATGCAAAATGCTAACTATTTATTAATTTTATATATTCAGAAATTTTTTCTCAGATTCCATAATTTTACATAAAATTGGATTATTTGATTAAATTCAAGTTTAATACTAATTAAAAACATCAATTAAATGAATATAAATAGAGAAAATGCAAACTAAATTGATAACAAAGTTCACCCTTTTGGGGGCTACACCTTTGGGTCTGAAAAGCACCCGAACTGATCTATTAAATGATGTAGAATACACTTTGTGTATACTATTTACACAAAAATATGACTTTGTTCTATAAAAATAACCTCTTATCTACTTTTAGGAAGTGTGTGAAACAATGTCCTATATTTGAGTTGCTCTTTCTTGCATCAAAATATGCCTACTTCTTTCTTACTTGCTCTCCTTCAAAGGTTAAAAAATAGGTTTTCTTCTCTCCATGTATATGTTTTTCAAATGCAACAATGAGCCTTTTATAATTCTCCCAAGGCCCTTGTTTCATGGGTTGAAGTCTTATCTATTTACCCAATACATTGGAATTCCTTCCATTGCCTTGTTTTTAGGCTTGGATAAAGCTTTCATACATTTTGGTTGGGATTGAATCCCATATTAAGAGGGGTTTTTAATAATAATGTTTTAATAAAAGTTTCAACACCATATAAATTGGTATTAAAACCAATATTTTATTGAAACTTGTAGCATATTTGGGGACTTGTTTTTGGATGTTCTATGTGTCAAAATACCATTAGTACACATTTTAGTCCCTTATTAGGCCATTGGTACACATCCAATCACCATGATAACATCATAATTTTACCCTACTTGCTTCAATAGGTCATAAATTTCACATACGAAGTTCATTTTACCCTGTTAAAAATGCATTGGATTCATCTTAGTGAGCTATTCAATGTTTGCATGTGTACAATAGGGTTTAAAACCATTTGATTGGATCAGTACAGGAATTATATTGGATCACTCCTTCACACTAAAAAGATTTTAGAACACCAAAAATCTAGTTTTATTTTTAAAATGAGTGAGGGTATAACTTCCTCACTTTTATGGTTTCTATCCACCTTGCCTTGCTTATATTTTTTACTTTTAGGCCAAATCATAGGTATTAAACACATTCTCTTCTCTATATCCTTATCTTCATATCCAAAATCATGTCTTCCTATAACTCATAAAGATATTAAATCAAAATAATCTATAAAGGGTAATTAAATAATCTCACCTTGATTCATGATCATAGGTGGCTCAAATAATTTCAAGTTTTTGACATTTACAACTGAATACATATGCATGTAAGGTTGTAGTTATAACCAAAAAACATTATTACCAATTTTATCCAAAATATTAAATGGGCCATACCTGATAGGTTTGATTTTTTACCTTATCCTTTGAGACATTCTTTGCTTATATGAATCTAAACTAGATCACCAACTTGGAAGTGGTGATCAACCTGATGCTTGTCATACCTAGTCTTGTACTTGGCTTGACTCTTATCTAATTGCTCTTAGACAACTTGATGAATCGATTGGATCTTCTGGATGAATTTATTTACTTCATCTACATCCTTTTATATATCTAGCATAGAATCTTTCCCAAAAGAGAAGTCCAAAGGTGAATTTGGAAAATAATCAAAACATGTCTCAAAAGGAGACTTATGTGTATAATAATGTATGGAATGATTGTAGGCATGTTGCATATAACATAAGTGTTCATCCCAAAGCTAAGGATGCTTAATGTAATACCCTCAGAGTAAATGAAACACTATTTCATTGACCACTTTTGTTTAACCATTGGTTTGTGGATGAAAGGTAGTGTTCTTGAGTTTTATGTCCACCATGTCCCATAAAGTTAACTAAAAGTTCCCAATGCATCGAGAATCGTGATTAAAAATCATGGATGTGGGAAAACCAAAATGAACATTGTTTAAGAATAAGTGTGTAGTATCCTCACCTATGATAGTTTTTTTATAGGGAACCAATATACATATTTTAATAAATTTATCCACAACCACATATAAATAGTCATGATTATTTCTAGACATAGGCAAGCCACCCACAAAGTCCATAGAAACACTTTTACATGGATGGGTTGGTATGCGAAGTGGGGTATACAATACCAAATTCATATTACTAAGATTTTTAGTGGAATAAATAATACAACCTTTAACATATTTGGATATATTTTCATTCATTTGAGGCTAATAACAAAATCTTTGCAAATGTGTAATTATTTTCCCAATGCCAAAATGATCTGAAACAAGAGAAGTATGTCTTCCCTAATCACATGGACTCTTTCATCTTGTAGAATGTATAAATTACCAAGATTATACATTAATCCATCATGCATGTGATATTTTGATTCTTCTACCTTAGTTCCATGGGTTAGATCTTGATAGAAATACTTAAAATCATCATCTCTAGCATATTGTTCCTTATAAATTTCATGCATCAAAGAACTATGCTATAAGAGAATATATGAAAAAATAAGAGGTATTAAAATAATATCATATAAATTATTTTTTTAAACCTATATTATATCTAATTATGAGATGGAATTGTTTCAAAAATCCCATCCAATGAAAGTGCCTTGTTTATTATAGCTTTAATTGTAATTGGAGACATTTCAAAGGCTAGTGATCCATATGGATGATTGTCTATTTTCCCATTAAATAATGCTTATATTTTTTCACACTTTGAAAAAAGCATAAAAATCTTTATCTTAGGTATGATATCCATTTACTTCACTTATGAAGGTTTTATAATGGTAACAAATAATTTTTCCCGTATGTATCAAAATTGAAGCATGGTGTAATCACTTTCATTGATTTTAATCTCAAATTGTTAATAAAAATATATAAGTGATAACATTGGGGTTGTGCTTATATTTTATTTTAATGTGTCAAAGGATTTTTTATGCTTGTCTCCCCACTGAAATACATATTTATTACTCTTCAAAGCATGTAAAGGGGACGTAATCAATGAAAAGTTAGCAATGAAATTCCTCCAATATTAGACAACCCCTAGGAAGATTCTAACAACAATTACATCATTAAGATTTGGCCATCTAATTATCACTTTAAATTTGAGAGGGATCAATTTTTAGTTTACCATCCCCTATAACATAGACTAAAAATGTTTTGCCAAATTCACATTTATACATCTTTAGATACAATTTTTCCCTTTGAAAAGTTTTCAAAACTTTATTTATATATTGTATATGATATTCCCAAATTTGAATAAAGATAAAAATATAATTTAAGTAAATTATTAAAAAATAATCTATGAATGACATAAATACATCATACATAACCTACATAAAAGTGCCATGAGCATTACAAAGCGTAGAAGGCATAACAAGCCACTCAAAATGACCTTGCTTAGTTTTGAAATCAGTTTTTCAAATATCATCTTCACTAATTCTAACTTGGTGATAACCACTTCTTAAGTATAACTTGGTGAAATAAAAAACATTTGTCAAATGATCTAAAATATCATAAATATGATAAAGAGGGTAGCATTTTTTCACCGTAATCTTGTTCAATTCTCATTAATCTATACACATCCATCAAGTGCCATATTTATTTGGCACCAAGATAATTATAAAAACACATGGAGAAGGTCTTGGATACATTACCCCTCTCTCAAGAAACTCTTGAACTTGATTATTTATTTCTTAATTTTATACTATGGATAACCTATACATGCCAATATTAGGAAGAGGTGCATCTTGATGTAGTTTTATCTCATGTTGAATATGTATTTTAGGAGGTAAACCTTGTGGATCATAAAAAAAATAATTATAGTTAGACATAATCTTAACTATTTCATTTCTATTTTTATGATCACAAACTTATATAGCTTTGGATTTATCATCATCCTTGAATTTTACAACCATGAGTACAAAGTTCTTTCTTGTATTGACAAGCCTTTTAATTTTTCTTATAGATACAAGTGACAATTTTGATTTTTATTTGATGAGATATAATAATTAATTCAACCCCATATTTTACAAGAAAATATTTATTCTCTTCCCTATAGAATATTGATTTTATATCATACAAATTAGGACTTACAATTATAATACCATAAATATAAGGTTAAACCACATCTAACTCTGCATCATCAATGAACTTAGAGGTGATTGAAAATCTTAACCTGCATGTTTTCATGACTTGTATTTTATCATCATCACATACAAATCCTAAAGGGTAAGGATTCGGATATGGTTTAGTTTCAATTCCTAATTTTTTCACAATTTTTTTATAAATGAGATTAGCTTGAGATCCACTATCAAACATATTATCTATCTTAATATGCTTAGAAATCACTCTAATGTGGAACAACTCATTTATTTTATTTTCATCATGCATAGATTTAGAATTCAAATATTAATGAAAATTAAGATATTTAGTGCTAGAATAGGATGAAAATGAATCTTGTATGCCCATTTCTGTGAGTTTAGAATCATCACCAGAATCAAAGCCAAGATCTTGTTATACTATTGCAATAGTCTTCTTACCTTTCTTGTTCTCAAGCCATTTTGGATTACATTCTAGATGGATATTCCAACACTTAGAATATTCATGGTATTCACTCTTTAAATTAGAGAAAAAAATATTTCCATTCTCTTTATTAATTATGGAAGTATGTTTCATCATACCCTTTCCTTTCCTTTTCTTTCAAGTGGTTTACTCAACTTCTTTGTGAAGTGTTCCCTATCCTTAGTAACTTTACCCCTTGATTAAATATGGGTATCTTGGACACAAACTTTATCAAGATTAGTAGGGTTAAACATAAGGATTGTATGCATTAAGTAACTATGTAACCCACAAATATATTTAAAAAGAGTCTCTTGAGTGTAAAGAGGAATTCCTAACACCAAATCCCTCTTTATATACTCTTGAGTATAATCATGTACACTTTGTCCCTTAATTTTCCTTGAATTTTTCCAATCGATAATATATTATTATATATAGACTAATGGATAGATTTTTTTTAATATAGAAACAAAATCATCCCAAGAATAAATCACTTTACCATGTTTAAGGAGACCCTCTTGTGTCTTACTGTCCTATTAAATAGTTGTTGTACCACCCAAATGAAGAGTAGCTAGATAAATGTTTTCTTATTCATAGTCAATATTCTAAAGCCTAAAATATAATTCTACTTACTTGATCTAACGATGCAAAATTTCTACCTAAGCTATACATTGTAGATTGGAAAATCAAACTTAACATCTATATTAACCTTGGAAGAAATAGAATCAAAAACACTCTTTTGCTTATCATCAAAGAAAGAAGGAGAAGGTTTAGATGGAGGAGATTTAAGATATTTTTATTCTATACCCTTAAAAATGGTTGAGGGTTATTCCACTTGTTTACTTTCTCTTCACATATTCATTTCATGATACAAATATTCCACCATGCTCTTCATCTCAAGAAAGTCTTGACAAAAGGTTGCTTCTGATTCTGGTTCTCCTCTATGAGAATCCATGGCTTGACTTGAATGTTTTACACCAATTTTAGGGTTATATTATTCAAGTGATCCTTTACCACACTTGTTATTATACCTAATTAGTATGAAAAATGATAACTTACAAATCAAAAATCCATGTTAAAATATCCTCGATCAATTGCCATGATACCAAACTTGATCTAAATTGTTACTTAATGCAAAATGCTCACTATTTATCAATTTTAAATACTCATTCTAATTTTATCAATTTCAATCCTTTTACATGAATTTGGATTATTTGATTAAAACTAGGTTTAATATTAATTAAAAATATCAATTAAATAAATATAAACAAATAAAATGTAAACCAAATTGATAACATAGTTCACCCTTTTGGGAGATACATATCCAAGTTTGAAAAACACTTGAACTGATCTATAAAATGGTGTAAAATTATATTCTTTTTACATAAAAATATGACTTTAGTCTAAAAAAATATCCTTTGATATACCCTTAGGGAGTCTCTATAATAATCTCTTGTATGGGATTTGCTCTTTCTTGCATAAAAGGACACTTGCTTACTTGTTTCTTAATTACTCTTGTTCAAAGGATAAAAAACAACTTTTCTTCTCTCCATGTATATGTTTTTAAAATGTAACAATGATAATTTTATAGTGCTCCCAAGTCCCTTGTTTCATGGGTTGAAGTTTTATATATTTACCCAATATGTTGGGATTCCTTCCATTACCTTATTTTTAGGCTTGGATAAATCTTCTATGCATATTGAGTAGGATTTAATCCCATATTAAGAGGGGTTTTTTAATAATAATGTTTTAATAAAAGTTTCAATACCATATGAATTGGTATTAAAATCAATCTTTACTGGAAACTGATAGCATATCTTTGGGATTTTTTTGGATGTTCCATATGTCAAAATACCTTTGGTATACGTGTCAATCCCTAATTGGGCCATTAGCACATGTCTATTCACCATGTTAACATCATCATTATACCTTACTTCAATAGGTCATAACTTTCACATATAAATTTCATTTAACCCTATTCAAAATGCATTGGATTTGTCTCAATGATATATTCAATTTTGGGATGTTTCCAATAGGATTATAGACTATTTGATTAGATTGGTGTGGGGATCCTCTTGGATCATTGACCACTATAGATAATCAAAATATAGGAATATTTTTTATAAATTATAAACTAAAACATCCAAAATTTAGTGAAAAATTTGAGAAATTATTTTGTTAGTCTTCATAAAAGAGTATGGAGTTAAAATACTGAAACAATTAAGTGGAACTACTCTTTCCAAAGGAATAATACATCATGGAAAAATAATAATGATCAGATACCACCTTCCAACCTCACTCTCACATTTAAATTTATATATTCTTCCTTATCCAATTGGTGTAGATTACATCAAACATCTGAACATGGTTAGATTGATCATTTAAAAAAAATCTTTGTTATCCATAAGTTTAAATGAGTCTGGTACAAGATAATCTAATAATAGAGCAATTGCTATGTTATTATAAACAATCACTTTTCTAAATGAAGAAGACAATGGGCCTAAAGATAATGTGGTGGAAATAAATTCTTATCAACAAAATTAGAAAATAAGTTATGAATTAATTAGAAAATAAAACTCTTGACACTTCATAGATACCCCCAAATATTAAAGTGATACCCCTAAATCTACATACTTCCAACAACCCATCACCTCCCTAAGGGACTAACACACATAGTTAATAAAAAGAAGTTACTGAAGAAGGTAATGATGAGGACTATAAATAGCCCTCATATTAATTCTTAGTATTTCCTAAATTAATTCCCTATGTTTCCATCCACACTCTTTTGGCCCACATAATGTGTACATATGCACATATTATATGGATATTATTTTGGCTTGATTGTATTTAGTATTATTAATGGTAAGTGAAAAGTGTAGAATATACTTATTTTAATATATTTTATACCCATAACTATTAAGGACAAAAGATCCATTGAGTTTTTGTCAACTTGAAGCCACTATTTTATTTTTAGGCACCCACAACAACTAACTGTAGGTTACCTGCAACCACTGTTATAAGTGATTTTTTACTAGATGTGAACAATTAAGGATAAATATCACCTTCCAAATACTTATAACCAAAATAAAAAATCATGGAAGGTTATTTTGACATGTTTTAAGGTGTTATAACTACTTGTAACACATTTTTTCTCTTTGGATTGCTACCTTTATATTTTCTTAATATGGAAACAATGTCTTATTTTGCCAAGATAATTTATTTTTTTACGTTAGTTATTTTTATGGTTGTAACTTACATTATTTAGATATCAGATAATAATACCCTACCTCTTATTTTTGGTGAAATATTTGATACTTTGACAATATTGTATTTGACAACAATGAAGAAGATGAAAAGTCTTTCCTCTATTTAGAGGGGAGGTTCCATTTATAAAAAAAGAAATAAAAAAAATAAACCTATTTAATATATTTAGAGGTTGAATGGAGTATTGGGTTTTACTACTTTCAAACAAAAATAAAAATAAGGAAGATGAAGGGTCACACATGAATGAGTAAAAACATGTTTCATCCTATGCATGAAAATAAGTAATCCTAGAAAGTAATATGCTTTTTTGAGAATTAAAAAAGTATTGATTGAATTTAGAGAGATGTATTAACATTAAAAAACACACACATCCACAAAGAAAACACTAGAAACAAAGTTCTAGAATTTCCCTTGTGTTCCTCATGGGAGGAATGAACACAAAGTTTCTTTCTCCTTTTTTTCAAGAAAAATTATAGTGAGCATTAAAAAAACCCTTGTACAATAGCCTTTTCTCCAATTTATAGAGATAGGAGTGTATGGGTTGGCACTTCACATTCCATTATGACCTTTCATATTACACATTTTATCTTTTTTTTTTTTTTTTAAAGCCTGGTAAACTTTTTAACGTGAGCGGCGGCGCTGGATAGACATGCCTAATATCGGTACCACGGGGTGGGGGGAGACTAGAACCCGTGACCAGCAAAGCTGCAACGGAAGTAATTAGCCAATTGAGCTAGGGCCCCCACCCATATTACACATTTTACCTTACTCACTTTATAATTTTATATTATTTTATACAAAATAAAATTTAGATTTTTCTAAAAAAAGATGAAAGTAGAATAGGACAAAAATGTTTCTTAAGGAGTTTTACCCTAGGATGGATTAATGGATGAAGGAGGAGATGATTTGGATTTATTTTTAAGGGATGGTTTTTATATTATAGACTTTTTGGCTGCCTCAAAGATTAAATTTCCTTTTGGAATAACCATGTTCTTTTAACGAATGAGCCATTTCTCTATAACCAATGCCCTAGCATATGGGGCATCAAAGAACTTCCATTATGAATTCATATCCTTCAATGAAAAATGTTTATCATTGAGTATGTTCATGGATGATACATTGAAATCAAATTATTTAAAAAGTTATTTTTTGATAAGATTCCTGAATTGATCCTTGATGACATTGACTAGATGAAGCCCTGAACCATCATACTTGATTAAGTAAAAATAAAGTTTTCCAAAATTAGAACATGTTTCCAACATCCTATCTCCTCAAAATTTGGCTTGGTATGTCAATTGGTATGTCAATTGGTCCATTTCTTGATTTATTACTTCTAGTTTGTGTAGGATACTTTATAGCTAGACAAATGACATGTCATTTTTTGTGATCAAATATCCATATTTTGACAAGAGTGTCTGCATCAAAAATTTTCATCTCCGCCAAGTCCCACAACACATTTTTATATGATTTGATCTCATATTTATGGCATCTTATTTGTTTTTGATCTTGATTTACTAAGAACCAATATTTTCATAGAGCTTCACCATTTCATCAATATATTTCAAGCCTTCAATTAACAACTATTCCACCCAACCTTCAAGGGTCTTCTTGTAACTTTTATATTTGGAGATGGCTAAATTGGATTATTTTATGATTATGAGGACTTGTGATGGAGTTTAAACTTGTGAAATGGTAAGAGTTTCTACAAAATTCAAGAGATAGTTCACATATCCTAAAAAATTATTGAGCTTGATCTTTCAACTATTCTCATGTCCACTCATCATACTTTATTCACTTGATCATTCATTTAGTAATTTCCTTGAGATTGTGTACATTGATTTCATAGGTGGATTTTTATTTTATCTTATTATTTCTTGATAGTATCAATTCCACCCATTTAAAATCCACACTAATTCTATTAACCATTTGTGTATCTACACTAGTTGATGGAGAATGTGGTATAGGTTGCCT
The DNA here is from genome assembly GCA_037957365.1 of Torreya grandis. Classification (NCBI taxonomy): domain Eukaryota; kingdom Viridiplantae; phylum Streptophyta; class Pinopsida; order Cupressales; family Taxaceae; genus Torreya; species Torreya grandis. The sequence continues at coordinate 187,210 of JARHVA010002253.1, read as the reverse complement.
TAGAGGATTAGCCTCTAATGAAATTGGGATGTGTGGAGAATATGGGATAATAGGGGAACCTAAGTTTGGTGAAATAGAAGGGGGTGATTATATTACACTTGATATATGTTTCATGCCCTAAGAAAAAGTAAAATATTATTTTGTGGTGTTTTGGATCAAGAGAAAGGACTTTCCAAGTGGAGAAGATGATTATTACATCAATAATGTTTTATTGGCTTGTAAGTTTCTTCTGATGAAGTAAATCTCACCACAAGTCTTGATAAACTATTTTCCTTGTTTTGGATCCTCATCATCACCATCACCATCACCACTAGCCTCAGTAGTGGAATGAGAGATGATTCTAAAATTAATTTATCTTGTTTCTCTTCGAGAAAATGTAAGATATTTCTTGGTTAAGGTTATATTCTTGGATTTACATGAACACCAACCATTGTGAACTCTACATGCTTCTTATCAAACTAATTTATTAATCTTATTAGAATGAAATGGGTTATCTCTTACACATCTATGATATTAGGTGTGGACCAATTTATTACCCTCAAAGGATCCATGATGACTCCCTCAATTTATCCTTGTTAAAAGGATCCATTTCTATAATCAATCATCCTTTAGGTAGACATTTGTCATTGAAATTCCTAATCTAATCTAGGGTTATATGCCCCCAATCATGTCTTTAGACTTTAAAATCATCATAATCATCCCGATAATATTCTAGATGTGGCTTATGAATATGAAGAGCCAATATTTATATTGTCTTCCACATATCCATTGAAATAAAGTGAGATTATACTCATGTGATGATATATATTGAAGTGAGGGTTATCATTCTTAACACCTGATGTTGAAATCTAATCCCTCTTTATCTCTACTGGAGCACTTATGGTCCCTGGATGAAGAAGTACCTCTGGAGTTAAATCTACTGGATGGGGCTGCCATCTCCATGCTACGTGCCTTCTTCATAGCTACCTGTAAGCATTGTATTTTTACACTATAATATCCCAAAGAAATCAGTAATACTATTGCTACTTGCCTCTTCTTAAATTTATTATGGACATCAAAAATTTGTTTGCATATCTCAATCAATAGTATCTTATCATTGACTAGCCATAGAAGCCTCATAGGACACCCCTCAAAACCTCCAACTCTGATATACCAAAATTTCTAGAAATTGATGAAATGGCTTCCATATTGTGACACTAGATCAATTCCTTTATCTAAATTCTTTCTTCCTTAGTAATAAATTAATAGTTACACTATTACCATGGTGAATGAATCATTAATTATAATAAACTTATTGTTGCATTTCTGTAAGGTTAACTAAGGGAAGAAATTGTACACTCTTGTAGCTACCCCTAGATTTATAAATAATGTGAGGTTGGGATATACCTATTGAGATAAAAGAGTGTATATAAAATAGGAGGTCATATAAAGTTACTTGTGGTAGTAACCTTCAATGAGTTCAACATGGAGTGCATCATTGATCATACTCCCCTGATCTAAACTACTTGCTACTAAAAATCATGTTCATGGGGAGAAACATTCAAGGATGAAAATACTTAGTACTTGTATTTCCCACCACCCTATTGAGGAGGGTGATCATTTATGATATTTATTCCAAAAGGTTGGATTTTGTGATTTTTTTTGGAATATTGGAGATGCCTTGTCATTTCACCTTCAACCAACTATTATTCATTACAATGAGATATTTATATATAATTTTATACTAGAAGGTATACCTAAATTCCACACTCATTTTGGCATATGAATTCATTTTTAGAACATGAAATGTGACCTAATTATCCTCTTAATCAAGACTCACCCCTCGAATCTTCCTTGAAGACTAGATATCCCTTATTTATGCATTGTATTATTTTGTATATATTATGACTAGATTCATACTTTGCACAAAAATAATAAAAAATCTAGCTACTTCAATAAGGTTACTTATTTCACCTTCAACCAACTATTATTCATTACAATGAGATATTTATATATAATTTTATACTAGATATAAGGGAACCCATAGGGTTATTTTATATGTTATCAATTCTTCTATGAAACTATTCTAGATCAATGTGTCCAATCACCAAATCCCATATTTTAGCCACATTGCTTTTCAATACTATGAGAGGTTCAAAACCCAAGTATTTTTTCCTCATTTTTGTTGTATTGGTGATGTATAATGCTACCTTAGCTAAAATTTTGACCTTATCATAAGGATTTTATGGGATAAAATGTTTGAGGCTATGTAGGATAAATGATGGTGGTCATGAAACTATTTTAATTCATTGTTGATTCTTTCCATGGAATCTATAAGATTAAATCAAAAATTTGATGTTCCTTGGGCACCAAAATATTCCCTATAAGTAAAAAGCATTGAAAAAGGATTCATCATGTGATTAAACATATGGGGGTTTGAATTAATATAAAAAGTAAGATATTGGTAGGACTTGGGTAATATTTGGATTTGGTATGAGAAAATAGTGGATGGGTGGATATTTGACACATCAGAGGAATAGAGTGGAGGAAATAGAAAGAGAAGACAAGTATAAATAAGTATTGCATGACATTTTATAGGTGGAAAGAGTAATCATATTATGGTAGGGACACTATGGGTCCACATATACATGGTTATGGTCAGTGTTGATGGCCACATATATAGGCCCTCTATGTCCATGAGACCAATGTGACTTAATCACTATGCATGCAATGTGTGTGATGTGTGCAAAAGAATCTGATAAAAACATGAAGTGGGGCACTCCCCTGTATCCTATGAACCTTATAGGTCAAGATTTTTTGGCCTCTTGGGCATGTAGGACACACCTCAATATTGTTTAATTTTAAGTTTTAAACTTAAATTTTTTTACTAACTTTAAACTTTATTTACAATTTTTTTTGGGGATTATAACTACATAGATTTTGGTGACAACACCTCTATATAAAGAGGGAAGTTGTAGACTGTAGGGGATAATCAATTAGAAAATAGATTGTTAATCATAGGAAGAATAAATAATTAGAGTAGAGCATTTTAATATTATTTATGACATAGATTTAGTAATTATCTTATTACTATACATAGAAAACTAATAAATATCATCATTTTTGAGTTAATTATGCATTAAAGAGGAAGAGATTCTAGCTCCAAGTCTAACCGAAGCATGGCCCACTCTAGAGGATATGGAGGTCTAATTCCCCCTTTTTTAGATTGTTTATTTATGTTGTGTCTACATTTAATTTCATTTTATTTATGTAACTATGTATTTTAATTCTATTTTGTGGGAATCTTCCAATCAATATTCATATTTACTTTCTTGTCATTTATTTTGTGAAAGTGTGTTTGCTTTACAAAAAATGTCTATTAGCCCTCTTAGTATTCCACACAGTTTAGTGTCTCATGTAGTGAAGATATATTCTACTGTTATATGTTATCTTGATGATTTATCCTAAAAACATTTAGGATATACCCCAAGAGCCAACTACCTAACACATAGACTATATAATACTTCACTTCAATCTAGGGATGTATAACCTTGTAAGGAGTTTGCACTATTTATGCAACACTGAACTATGTGGAATATTGAGAAGGATTATGCACATTTGATAAAAATAATAACACTTACCAAAATTAAATAACATTAAATTAAATTTCATAAAAGGAAATACTATAAATTAACCTAAAAAAAAGAAATAACATGGATTCTAATACTAATCTAGGTTGGATGTTTCCTACATAGAATTGAATATGATAAAATTGAAAATATTTATGTAGTAAATAAAAAATTAATGTAAGGAACATATGATGTGAAACATATAATAAAAATTAAGGATAGATACACACAATGCAAAAAGAGACTAAAATAATGGATGAGTCTTCACCATAATTCCTCTCAAGTGGGCCCTGCCTCAGATAGAGTCATGTTACAATCCCTTTCTCTAATATAGCTAGATTACTTAAAATAAAGTTTATTGCATCAATGAATTCATAGTAGTGAAATTATTGATATGGTACAATCATATAGTTATCATAATAATGACAATAACTTCAACCTTCTATTCTCTACGTTATTTTCTATATCTCTTTTCTTACTAGTTTTATCTTGTTGCTTCTTTCTAAAATAAAGAAGGTAAGATCATATCAATTGTTACAAAAAAGTTTAAAATAAAAATTATATAATAGTATAAAATAGTTATTATGGGAAAACAACATATTAATTTGTTTTAACCACTTAATATTGATGGTCCAATGAAGAAGGATTGGCGGCTAGACAATTTGGAGTTGACTTCCATTTTCACTCTTAATCAAGAATTATCATAATCCTCAAACCATATAAGTTAACTACTCAAAACCATTACCTAACCTTTAATACTTCAATAATGAATTCATAACTATTATTATGAGTAATTTATGTAGTTGTTATGGGTGGGTTTCTCTAGTTGCTATAAGTAGTTATTTACCTACAATTGGCTTAGGATTTATTTTTGGATTAGTGATAAGAATTAGAAATAAAAATAATGATAAATGATATTAATTTATTAATAAATAAGCAATAATAATATAAAACAACAAAAATATGTGTAACATATTTATTAATTTCTATATGGTAAAAATGACTTCAAAATCAAACATAGATATATGAATATACTAATTGTAAGAGATCTACAAGGGAAGTTTAAAAGGTTAATCATATCTAATTATCGAGCTCATCACAACCCAAAACTTAAATAATTATTAGCCTTAAGTAAATTAAATCTCATCATATGTTGGGTACAAATTTCTAAAAAATCAAAGGGTGTAGACAAGCCCTCTTCTTGCCTTAAATAAAATCCTTTATTATTTTGAATTTTTTTTTTACTTTTTGATCTTTGCATCTTCATCTAATTTTATATTCATGCCTAGTTTGGAATATGAAAATAGAAAGGATGGGAAAGAAATATTATAACCAGAAAAGTTAGTCTCTATCTTCTTATTACATTGATGTACCTATGGACCATGTGAAGTCCTACTCTAAGATTTTGCCTTGAGTATGGATATTTTATTTGTAACTCAATAGTGATTTATCCCCATATTTTTATACAAGAGCTAAGTTACACCCAACCAATATTATCCAAGAGTGTTAGATAGTGATTTTGTGCTTGTATCTTCCCCATTGTAACTTTTATAACCAAATTTATATTGGTCATTAATGTGATCCAATTTTCTAATATATTTTCAGGTTTGTTGGCTTCTCCTCTTATCATCAACTTAGCATTATTTTATTTTTATTGATACCCTAATATATCTTTACCCATTTTTTATTCATTAAAAATATATGAATAAAAATACTGAATTAATACATCTCTTATTCATAGGTTTAGATTACATTCTATGTAAAAAGTGACATCATAGTCATATAGATAAAATTCACATAGTTTTATACTTCCAGGATGATTTTATCATAAACATAAAAGGAGTGAGGATCACTCAATCCTCTGTGAAAATCACAATAGAGCTACATGAACTTGAATTTAAGACATTATTCCTTAAGATAGAGGGCATACACCATTAAAGGTGGATTGTGCTATATTATCTTTACTATCAATTATTTGATTCCTCTGTCTTCCTCTTTAAATTTAGTGATTGGTCTTTATTATATAACTTTTATTATACCTATTTTAGTTTATTTTTCATCTCATATCTTTCTTATAATGTTTTTATGTGATATAGATACCATTAGACCTATAGGTACTGGATCTTAGCATCCCTTTTTATAAATAATTCTCATTGATTAAGTCCAATAGTTTGAGTGGAAACAGTCTCAAATGATCTCTCAGGCCTTAAGTTGATGGTACCCATGGATATAATTTGAATTACAATATATGAAAATATATTTTCAACCAAAGAGTCAAGGGATATCATAATGTCATAAGTATATGGGATAAATTCCTAGGTATCTAGAACAACTATTGGATCATGTTGTTCTACTATGAGGAATTGGTTTGTCATAGGTGATGATATTGATATAGGTGGTGTTATTACTACATGTGGTGATACTAATACATGGAATTGAATATTTTTAGTCTCTATCTATGCCACCATTTCTAATGCACCAAACTATTTTCCTGGTTCTATAGTGCCCTAATCCATGACCTAAGTGAGTCAAACTCATTTTGAACAACTAATGACTCTTGATTCTCTTATTTTTTTGATAGAACATGGGTTTAATATTGCTCCATCACATATTCCTTTTCAATGGTTTGATCTTATATTTATTGTAATGATTCTACTCTTATTTATTCATCTCCTTATACTACTTCCTTAGGTGTAGGACCCCAATGTTTCATTTCTCTTAAAGCTCTAAACCTTGAGCTAAATGAGGTGAAATATTTATTTCCTATACTACTAGTGGTTTAGATGTCTTCATCTATGATTTTATATACTTATTCAGATGAATTTTAAATGTAAACATGGATGGTTGTAGAGGTCATAGAGGTTTTTTACCTTACTAGCTTATATCTAATTATTTGAAATTGTCTCATGGGTAAAATCAATGGCATAATTATCTATATTTTCTATGTTTGTAAGATGAATGCATATCTTCTACCTTCTTATTTATAACTAGCTACACAAATTTGCATCATGAGTTTGAGGAGGAAGTGGCTAATAGTAACCTTATTTTTGGCTTTCTCTTGGTAGGTCTCTTAGCCACCATATTCTCTTCTTAATCTTTTAGTGGAAATATTCTTAATGATAAGAAGTAATTCCTTACTACTACCATTTTTATTTACATATAAAGTAAAGCATTAGGAACATTGACATTTATATTGTGCCTTAAATTATTGAGAATTTTGAAATGTATTATTTATAACATAGAATTCCTACCTTCACAAGTAAGGTAATTCATGATAAATATGGTGAATTCAACCCATAATAAGGGTAATGATGACCAAAGTATTCCTTGTGTATAAAAATATATATTGCCAATAACCTTTAAAGATTCATTTTTTATACTATAGAATTTTATTTTTGTTACCATGTCTCCCTTATCATTGTAAATGTGATCACCATTATTAGTAACTTATCTTAAATAATAATTCATAACCTATTAATGGTGGGTATATCATTGGTAAGGGTTTATATGAATTATTTAGCTAATTGATCATTAGAACCTACCCATTTCTCAAAATAAATTACCCATACTACATTTTTAAATATTTTTGGTACAGTTAGTCTTCTTGCTAGGATGGTTTGGTCTCTTGATTCTCTCTGTAGCATGTCTCTTCCCATCTCTATTGATTTTTTCTTAATTTTAGTAAAAGGATGATTCATGAGGGTTGTAGGCTTAGGTAAAAGTGAGAGAGTTTCAAATCAAGTGATGATCACTTTTTTTGTGTTTTGGTGATGTGATGCTTCTTCATGATTATTTGCCATAATTACCTTCTCTCCTCAACTTTATTCATTTTTACATAACATCTTTGATAAAACATCCCCTTCCAAATATAACATACCTCATTATTGAGTGACATTTTGTAATGTAAAGTACATTTGAGGATGGTCATAACATGAATGGTAATGATTAGGGTAAATTATGATTATATGTATACGATGAAGAGAGATAGATGATGCAAATTACTTTAGAAAAGGTGTTTCCATGGGTAGGGTTTATAAATTAGGAAAAAACATAAATAACATGATGATACATATTTGAAATGTTATAATTTACATCATGAATACTCTAAAAAAATGATTATCCTATAGCTAATTAGTTTACCAATGAAATTGATCTTCCTCAATTTTCTTGACTAGTTTTGTATTTGAACACTTAATCAATGCTTTAAAATTTTGAATGATCTTGGAAGATGGTTTTAAGGATTTAATAAGACTTTATTTACACTAAAATAATCTCCTATAAAATAAATAACTAGGGGTGGTGATTTTAATGGTGAATGTGTTATAATTTAGGTGGGAATGATAAAAAAACTGATTCTAACTTCTTATAGAAACTAATTAACACTACCTTAAGAAGGGTTTATAGTTTCCTAGAGTAGGCAGAAAATAATTTCCATCTTATGAGAAAGATGTAATAAGGTTTGATTTTTTTTCATATAAAATGTTGGATTGGGGAGTATAACTAAGTGTGACTATAATTTATAAGGGTAGTGTTACTTTTACTTGTCCTTTTATAGAATAAAGGTAAAGAAGTTCTTATGGTATCAGAGGGCTAAGTGCTTATGTTTATATTAATTTTGTGGCCCTAGTTAGGTACTCATAAGATATATAGGCCACATAGTGGTATGTTCATAAATATGCAAGAGTTTTTAAGAATCCTTAGGTTGATGTAGATGAATCCCACATTAGTTTTAAGATACCCATAAAAGTTACCATACAACCTATTTCCACTCTCAGTCACCTTGTAGAAACTACTTATATCTTGTATAAACTGTACACAACCTATAAAAAATATATACAACATGTAGCAATTAATTTAAAAAAAAATTAGCAACTGATCATATCTGACATTAATTGATTACAACCTATATAAACTACTCAAAACCTATAAAAACTACTCAAAACCTATAAAAACTACTCAAAACCTATAAAAACTACTTATACCCTATAGCGATTGCTCACAACTTGTAGAAACTATTTACAAAGGGCTATGGTTGGGTGGCCAAAATAAATAAATATAAAAATTATTAATTTAGCTTTTGAATTTTATGATGATGAAATAATAAGAGTTTAAGCAGAGGTTATACCATAGGATCAATGCTCTCTAATTTAGATCATGTTTGAAGGTAACATATGAACTCTTCTTTTGTTTGAAGTTTCTTGTATAATTTTAGAGGATGATTGTTGACCAATAACTTAAATTTTACTGGATCAATAGTGAAAACCTTAATTATTCTATTATCAAATAATTTTTAAACCTCATATGGATCAAGACACCTTGTTTTTAACTTACCCTTATGGTCTTTATACTTTCAATAAAAAAATAATTCCTAATCTCTAGCTTTGAACATACATGTCTTGATGAACTTTCCATGACATAACACTATTTATTTTTGAACAACCTTTGTATGATGAAAATATTCTTAATGAAGCTCATATAATTATTTAAATTAAGTTATGTATTATTTCCATGTTTTAGAGAGACCCATGACAAGTTCCAATCCAATCTTTAGAGTTTTGATCTTAAATTTTATAGGGAGAACAATTTATTTTCCATAGAAAAATTCATATGGTTTGAACCCTATAATAGTTTTCCATGTAGTTATGTATGCCCAAAAAGTCTATTTTAAGGAAATTTTTCTAATCCTAGTGTTGTAATGATATTGTCTTGGTTAGGATAATATCAAATTACTTATTTGTAACCTCTACTTGGCCATATGATTGTGGATTATGATAGTTGTCTTGGTTAGGATAATATCAAATTACTTATTTGTAACCTCCACTTGGCCATATGATTAGAAGTAGGGTTGATAGGACAAACAAATTTTAGAACTCATTTTTCAAAGGGTTCTAAAGGAATTTTGGGTTGTAGAGTAATTTCACCTATTTATGTGGGTTTCCACATACATTGACATTTATCACACCATTTGTTATATTCTCTAGTATCTCTGTAAAAAGTAGGCCAATAGTATCATGTTGTAAGGATTTTAGTGGAATTCATTTATATTATAAAATTCCATATGAAATTATCATAATTAGAAACATGAATGATGTAAAAGGCTCCATCTTCTCTCACACACTGATGTATGACTAAGTCAAGCCCTATGTAAAAGAGACATTTTGATATCTAGAAAAATGATTACTACAGTTGACCAGGTTGTGTCTTTACCTTGGTAAAAAGTGTTGTAAATGTTTACCTACAACTAAATAATTAGAAATATCCAAAAACAAAGGTGTTGTTATTTAAAAATAAAATAAATGTTCATCTAGAACAATATCAAGAACTTGTAGAGTTTTCTCATTAGACATTAGGCATGAAAGGAATTCTATGGCTACATTACCATTTTTTGGTTTAACTATAATGGAAATGGAAAACTATTAGATTATTAATAACCAATGAATAATTTGAGTATTTATTACTAGTTTATCATCAAACATTTAGTTGTTAAATGATATATATGAATTAAAACATGATAACTAGTGATATAATGATGAAATTTATTGATATCATTTACTATAGAAAGAAATTATTACTTTTTAACATGTTTTTAACATATGTGAATCATATATTATAACTAATAAAATAGATAACATTAATAATTGTCCATATTTTTTTCCAAAGATAACCCATAGTGCTATATCACATGCATCTATATGAATATGGAAGGGTAGCTTCCAATCTGGTCCTCTTAGCAGATGTGTTGATACTAGAATATATTTAAGATATAAAAAATATTATTAAAATTCATTAGTCTAGTTAAAATTATCATATTTAATTAATAAAATAAATAAAGTATCCAAAATTTACAAAATTTCTAATAAAACACCTACAATAACTAACATGCCTAAGAAAGCTCATAACATCTATTTTTTATTTTATGGTATGAGAAGGTTTTTAATAACTTATATTTTAGTTTTATACACTTCTATTCCTCTTGTAAAATATGATTTCCTAGTACAATACCCTTTGTCATTAGCAAATCAAAATTTTCTTAGTATAACACCTAGAGAATCAGGCAGGTTGACTTTGTGCGGTAGGAGTTTTTGAAACATAAGAATGTCACTAGTAGGATATTTTAATTCATAAATACATATATATTTTAATAATTTAGGAAATAATTATATGGGTCCAAATTATCTAAAAATTGGTCTTGGTCATACACATTTAAATAAAAATGAAATTATTGTGTCCTTATTTGGTTCCTTTAAGGACAAGCTCTACTCAATGATAAGGATATGTTGGACAAAGGTGTGGTCAGTCTCTTTTATTTATAGATATGGTTGGGTAAGAGGGAATAATTCCAATTTATTGGTACTATTACCATTGGAGACGGCTGATTTTATATACCTACAATTGATATAAGCATATGGTGTGGCCAATGAAGGTATTTCTAGAATGAGGGTATATCCTACTAAACTTGCCTTGGGATGAAACACCATAAATTTAGCTAGGTACTCCCAAGAATAAATAGATATGAAAAAGTATTTGATCACCCCTTTAGGAAAAACTATATATATTTCCTCCATTTAAAGAATATTTGGGGTTTGGTAGACCTTTTAGTCTAAGTTGTTCCATGGTATCCTTCATAATAATGTTGATCTCAACCCCTAGGTTGATTAAATTATTTTGTATGAGGATTCATAAAAAATAAAAAACTTAAAATAGACTTCTTGGGTCAAAAAATTTAGGAGGAACAAGATTCCCCAACATCAGGTTATCTAATTGTCCAACAACATGGACAATTTAGGGATCTTTCTTTTTGCATCCTAGCTTCTTTAAATAGAGCTCCTAGATGAGCTTGCTATAGATGGGAACATACTTAATATCTTGGAACAATTGTATATGAAATCATAAATTTTTAATTTCCCATATAAAATCAAATTCTATTTTAGGTTCCCTCCTTACTGAAGTAAGGTGTTCAGGAAATGAAGGGTTGTTTGGTACAACTAGACTATTTAAAAGGTTTAAATTAGTGTTAAATTTATTATTGAATGATGGGAGTGGGTTAGTTGTGTATTCCAAATCCTCCTTTAAAGGTTATATTATTATGGGAGTGGATGGATTATGGATAATATTCCATGAGCAAAGTTGAACATTATTAAAATCCATTGCATATGTGGGACATGTCATCATGACATTATTAAATACCACTTAACTAATTTATTATTTATATTAGGTGTAGGTTTGGGTAGATCATTTTGGTCTTCAAGGAGATTGGTGGTGTTATATATTTGGCATTAAATATAGTTATTATGGTTATTATAAGAGGCTAATGTTTTGACTATGTTAAGGTGGATTTCCCCTCCATTATTGTTACCATAGGTTATAAGATTATTTATAATGCATATTCTGTGGATGCCAAAATTGGTTTTCTAATTATTTCTAGTTGGAATGTGATTGGAAGTCTAATTATGGATAATTTTGATTTTGGGATTGCTAACAATTGTTTTGATATAGTGAGTTTTATTGTGACAGATTTTGTTTTTAGAATTGTTGTCAATTGGTTTGAGATTGAGGATTCTATTGTATCCAACTTTGATTTTGGGGAGATATTAGAATCTAAAGATTTGGTCCATATACATTATTAGGAGGAGCATATGCAAATTAGAAATTAAAAAATGAATAAAGTGGCGACATACCTATATTTTGTGATTTATTTAACCATGGTTTACATTATGCCACATGGAAGACTTGATCTCCTTCACCTCCAATTTCATGAAGTTTCACTATTTTGGGACTCTCTTATGTTAATATAGATACCTTTTCTCAAGTAGTTTGAAATATACAATCCTCTTGATTCTTTTGAAAATAAAGATAAAATAATGTACTATATTTTTTTGCTCCTTCATGTTGTTTTCATTAATATAGTGTGTCTAGTTATGTGGCCATATAATTGATGATGTATTGTTTCATGTCTTGAAGTAAATTATTGACTTCCATTCTTGATACCCCAATAGTATATTTTGAGGATGATGATGGCAATGCTTTTTTATTTCATGTCTTCTTCATCATAAAACTTGAGTAGTTTTCACATGAGTGTGATATCATTAAATGATTTTAGTGAGGCATATCTACTATTGATATGATCTAGAGCTTCCAAATATTCCTGATGCAGGAGCATCTACATACATCTTTAGGCAAGACATGGTTACGTTGGGATGCAAGTCATGTTTGAATTTAAATTCAAATTATTGTATTTTCCCTCCAAAATGTTGTTAATGAGGAGTAATTGTAAAAGAAAAGGTAAAAAGTCAATGTAAAAAGTAAAAGAGTGAAATTGGTTAAAGGAGAATCTCCTACGTTGGGGCTATTGAGAAAATAAAGGAGTGGTTGAAAATATTTCAACCTTAGTATATTGTTGCAAATTAAAAACTGTGTTTGTTTTATCTTGAGCCCAAGTTGGGCATAGAGGTTAGGGAGGAGACTCTTTAAAAACAAAAAGAGTAAGATATGCATTGATCAGATAAGAGAAAGGTAGAAAAGAGGAAGGACAGAAGGAGAATCTCTCATTCAAGGAGAGAGGATGAATGATCAACAAGTGTGCAAGAATGCAAGTATATGAGAAAGAGAAAATTGAGGATTGGATGTGAGAACAAAAGAAGGTGTGAAGATGTCTAATAAGGCCATTGATCATGGTCATGGATGTATTGATTCTTTTCTATGTAAGTGCTCTTATTTGATCAAGAAAAATGATGTTGATTTTTATGTCATCTGTAGAACTCTGTTTCAGTTGTAAGCAGGCCTATGTGTATGTAATTTCCCATAAGAGCTTAAAGAATAATGATTACATTATGGTGTAAGATATGCATGAGGAACCTTTAGGTGTATGCCAAGAACAAGTTGAAAATGGTATTACATGATCAAGATATATAAAGAACTCTATATGCAATAAAGGATCTTAAACAAGGTATGTGGCAGGGCTTTCAAATACACGCACAGTCCATTGTCCAAGGATCGCTCAATGTAAAATTAAAATGAATGCATAGGAGATGTAGGAGTTTGAGAATAGTTTTTTATAGCATCATTTGCATAGTCCCAATAGGGATTCATTAGTATATTTAGTGTGTTTCAAGCTTTGGGTGAAGATACAGATCCAAAGAGGATGATCGCCTATTTAGCAAAGGCTTATCCATGACCAATGATGTAGACTGGGATGGGATTTTATTCTGATCCTAGCTCGTGAAGATGCTTGTAAGACAATGAGACCATGGATAATGGTATGTATTTTTGTAGGAATAAATCCAATCTAGTGAGGGTGTTTATTACACTTATTGAGAAAGGCTATCGACCAGTGAGGGTGTAAGATACAAGTGCAAAGATTGAGTCGAGGTAGAACTTGTTTAGAGCAGACTCGAGTCTGTGAGGCTTATATATCCATTTTGTAAAAACTCTTGGCCATGATGTATGAATATATCATATGCATACACCAATCTCACAACTTATATAAAATGGTCTTATATGAATAAATATAACATATATTTCTATATACTCCAATTGGTTCTGAGATCAGGAAAGTCACCCAGCTATCACGACTTATTGGATGCATCGATTCACTATCCATATAGGTAAAAGACCATGTTTAAAACATAATTGAAGCATGATGAATTGATTATTTTATGATTCATATTGGTGAGTATGGAGTCTTATTTGTGGCCGATTGCTTGATCTCTTTATTCAGACAATGAAAACTTCACAATTCTGTTTAGGATTAATCATGCAGAATCTAGCCAAATAGGTCTGAAGATCGTGTTTTATCTTTAAATCTATAATTTTGTTTTTCTCCAAGATTTAATGGGGTTTTAGCCTTATATCACTTGAGTAAATTGTCCAAATTTTAGAAGAATCCAGATGATATTTTTTTAAGAAAATATTTTGTCAATATTGCAGTTTAGCCCTGTTTACAGTCTGATGTCAGCACATCAATTCCTCACAATTTCCATTCAAGAATATCAAATTTATATATTTTGGGTCCATCTTATTTTTCAAATTATACATTATCTTTTCCACGTAATCTTCCAATGGATCCTATTCCTTTTTTGACATGCAAAATATGTCATCCAATA
>JARHVA010002253.1:40000-170000 GCA_037957365.1 Torreya grandis | reverse complement strand
AGCTGTAATGCATGGATAAAAATGATCCAACCAATTCTACATGAAACTTACACAATTACTATGTTACCCAATTACTACAGGCAACTTACTTAGTTTTTACTAGTAATTATGCCTAGTTGTTATAGGTGAGCCTACCAAGTTGTTATATAGTTCACCTAGTTTCTATGGGTAAGTTATTTAGTTGCTATACATTTTAGTTTACCTATAATTGGCTTAATATTTAAAATTTATAGATTAGTGATAAACACCAAAAATAAAAATAATGATAAACTACATTATTTTATTCATAAATAAATAATCCTAATGCAAAACACCAAATATATATGTAACATCTTTACTAATTGATTTATGGTAAAAATGATTTCAAAAGGCAACATAGATATATGAATATATTGACTGTAAGATGTCTACATGGAAGTTTCAAATGTTAATCATGGTTAATTATTGAGCTCATCAATGTATATATAATGAAAACTCTTTTCAAGTTTATACATATCTATGTTGATAATTAAATGAAGGATCATACAATTTATATGTTATAAGGCTTCTTATTTGGGTTATCCCTCAGGTCAAAGGAGAAATATGACATCCATAAAAAAATTAGTGGACAAAAATGTAGAAGTTAAAAATGTATCATGAAAAACATAGTGAGGATAAAAATGTAGCAAGGAAAAAATGTAGTGAGGACAAAACATCATAGGAACAAAACATAGTAAAGATGAGCTCACATTGAAGATGACATAACCTTCAACTAAAGGTCCAAACTCATGAAATCACATTTTAATCTATTATTTTACTTGTAAATTTGGTGTATTACTTTTCCACCATGAAATGTTAACTACTATCACCAAAATGAACTAGACAACAAACAAACAATGTGATAATCACTAAAATCTTCCAATTATGCTCTTTGCAACAATTTTGTGGCATTACCAATACCATTACATTTTTTCCTCACTATGTTTTGTCGTCATGACTTTTTTGTCATACTACACTTTTACCACTATATTTTTTACCTCTACATTTTTGTCTGCTACGTTATCACATAGAGCTAGAAATCCTTGAGCTTAGAGATAACAACATGGTGTATGTTCTCTAATTTTTTTAAAAGGATATAAAATAGTTGAAGATATGAAAAAAACCAAAGAAAATGATATGATAAGCAAGTTAATTTGAATTATTGAGAAAATATATTTATTATTAATATCCCTTAGATAAAATGGTAAAAAATTCCTAGCCCATATCAATGTAGTTTTGTATAGGGAAAAAGGTGAAGATCCATAATTTTTACTTACTATAAGTTTTTTGATAAGAACTTACATAATGTTTTAGTATATGATTTAACTTTTGCTAACGTTATGCCTTATTCCAATTACAAAGCTTAGGTTAAACACCTACAAAATATATTAAAAGAGTATTAAATTTAGAAAAAATGAGGTAATTTTGGTTGTGGAATTAATTAATATTTATAGTCAATTGGCTTGTAACTTGCATGTGCTAAATTTATTTATATTCAAGTTATGGACATGCATAAAAATGTTTGAAATGTTATTAAGTAGGGATTAGTCAATATCCTTGATAAGCTATGTTGTAATTGACTTTTGTCACATGTGGTTTCCTTAAATAGGTCTTCCAAATCAAATGATAATTGAAACATAAGATTGAATGAAATATATGATCATTGAATGACAAAAGTAGAATGAAAAACCTTGAAGTAAAGGAAAATAAGATTTGTGATTTATATTTTGAAACTAAAATATGGAATTGTTTGCAGGGATGAGAGGAAATATTGATATGGGATTTGGCTACTATAATTTGATGGTTCAAGATATAAACAAGGATTTTACGAAGGTGTACTTTTGAATGATCTTAGAGGTAAATAATTACACATTATTTTTAGGTTAAAATTCCCTCCCATAGACAACATAGTTGAATACAAAGCTTTAGATTTGGGTCTTCAATTTATAATAGAGCATGAGGAAAGTACGTTAAATTTTATTTATAGCCACAATTTAAGTATGAATCAAGCAAGATATTGATTCCAATGTAATTATGCATTTTTTAATAAATATAGATATATAGTTTGGGGTTTGATGGAAAACTTTACTACCATAAATATCATTGTTATTTGTAGAGAATAAAATGAAGTATTTGATTCTTTTAATAGTTTTATTGTAACTTTGTCCAATCTAGATAATACTTTGTTGATGAATTTATTAATTGAAATTATTTCAAATCCATTTATTCATAATAACATCAATAATGTTTTGTAACAAGTTAAAAGGTGTTATAACACTCACCTGTATACCAAAAGGTTATGTACATTCCATTATATGTCATAAGCGAAGGGAATATAAATTCCTTATGAGGAGTGTGTATACCTATGTATAAGTTGTGCATAAATATTTCCCCCCTTTTTTGGAATAATCGGTCCCCATATTATCTTTTGATAATTGAAGAAACTGGACCTAAAGTTTTTGAAGGTTATACAACTTAGCTTTAAGGTTATACAAGTTGTTGAAGGTTATACAACTTACTTTGCCTTGACCAATCCAAAAAATGATGTTTGAATTGGTAGGTACACATTATATTCACTTCAATAAAATGATAAATTGGGGCTATGTCAGAGTGTTTGAGTTCAAAATATTAATGATGTTGAATTACTACCAGCTCAAGCAAAGGTAGGAGTTAAGGCTTGAGAAGTTCCACATCAAATACTATATGTGAACTTAAGTAATGTGGCATATCATGAATAAATGCATTATCTACAAATTCATGTAATACAGTGTATGGACCATAGTCCAAATGATTTATTGAAGTGTGGACCATATAAGCATTCCTTTTAAAGATGAAACTAGACCTTTTTTCTCACCTTGAACTCATGAGGTATGTGGTGTGTGACATGGTGATATTTTTACTTTAGCTATTTATGTGAGAGTATTTTTTGAACTTGGTGGTGAACATCCTAGATGTGCTATAAAAACATCTATGATTTATCCACTTCCATTTCTCAACTTCATGAAAAATGGTGCATAGTTGGATATTTATATGGGTTCCATTGGTTAGAGCCCAAGACATGTTTGGAATAGACTATTCCCCATATGGAATTAAAAATATCTATTATAAGCATGTTAATTTAAATAAAATTATCATCCCAATTATGTAGGTGATCATTATTGTATATGTGGAATATATGAATACGTGCATGGTTGATAATTTTTTTTTTGTTTATTTATCTATGGATAAAGTGATGTAGACAAGCCCATTTATGTCTCCATTCAATCTCAAAAATCTTGCTAGAAGTGGTTAACAATTAATGGATCATGGTAAGTCATAATGGATGTAGGTAAACAAAAAAAACCCAAACATGGTTAAATAAAAAACATGTAGTTTTCTACAAATTGATTTTATTCTTGTAGGAAACCATGATTTCCATCTTATAAAAACTATCCAATACAATAAACACTAAGTCATTTTAGTGCTTTCTCAGAGGTAGTCTAGTCATGAAATTGATGTATATTGATTCCCATGGCCTATATAGAATTAGGATAGGTGTGTAAAGTAATCACTTCATATTCATGGGCTTGGTGATACAATAAGGAATGCAATAATTGATGTGGGATCAATATTTGTGTACATATAAGGTTAATATAAGTGATGTTATGAAATTGATAGTGTCTTGGTAATGATGAAGTGTTTAGCTACATTGGAATAATGTGCATCCCAAATGATTCTTTGGAAAGACACACCACAAGAAACACAAATATGTATAATATTTTAGATGATAATCTTAACTAACATTTAGAACTCTTAAATCTATTCATGTTGCCCAAGGGTGGTATAGGATTACACAAAGTATTTGTCTATTGAGTATAGAGTTACCCAATAAAATAATTTGTGTCTAAGGTTTTTGAACACTTTAATGAGCATGTGCACTAATAGTCAACTAAGAAAATATTTGGCCTTATTATCATTTCCATTCTTGTGCTTTGTTAGTAGATAAAACTAATGAAATTAAGTCTACCATTTCATGTGGCGTGCATTATCTATATTGCTTTGAATATGCAATAATTAAAGTGGCTTATTATCATAATGGATGATTGTCTCCTTACCTGATATGTAGTGGCACATTTGAATACTTTTTATCATAAGATAAGTATTATTAAACCATGTCATAGCTTGTTTTGGGTTTATAGGTAACTAAATGGCCATGCAATGTGAATACTACATTAAGTGCATAATTAAATGCATCAATGTGAATCTTAAAGAGTGAAAAATATTAGTAATTTAAAAAATAATAATTATATAGAGGCTCAAAAAATGCATGCTATTGTGTAGGTGTATATTGGAATATTTATTTGATGCATATGATCTGACTAAGAGACCATGCTATATGTGAGAAACCAAGAACATGCATATGGTAGAAGTTATAAATTATAATAAAAATTCTTAATTCAATGATCTTTCATGGAGTTTAAATTTTTTGGATTAAATTAATAATATATAGATATAAAAAGATTCATATGAATTTAATAATCTAACCCAAATACTGAATTTGCATGATGCCAAATGTAGACTTTGTTAAGATGGATTGTAACTTGTGTTTTCACAATGTGTCTAATACATATGATATATGATATAAATTCCCCTCACATGTTATTGGAGATGATTATGTCATACAAGTATATGATGATGGAGTTGAAGAAAGGCCAAAGTAGGTCATCCATCATGTGCATTAATATTTTTGGCACATTGGTCAAGGTAAAAGGCATAATAAACCATTCATTCGATCCCTTCCTCATTTTTAAATTTGTATCATAAACATCCTTAGGATGGATTTTTACCTAATGATGACTTGAATACAATTTTATCTTGGGAAGTATTGTACACCTTGGCATTGGTCCAAGAGGTTGCCAATGCATAGTAATTGGTATATATTATTCATCATTATCTTATTATGCATACAATAATTAATATAAAAATTACACATACCATATTTATTTGGACAGATGAATATTTGGACCACAAAGAGAATATATAGGATTAATATTGCCTTAATCAAGAAACTCTTGGATATGGTGTTAGAATTTATCATTATATAGAATAGACTTGTAATAAAATAGATAATTTTGAAGAGGGGATCCAAGAACCAAATTGATGTGATGCTTTACCATGTACTATGTTGCCAAACACTTTGTCTTTTAAAATATTTTTCCATATTTATTATCTTAACAATTTATTCATGTTGTGATGGTGTTTATACAAATTGGCACATTTTTTAAACATGTGTTGTCTTGTGTAGGTGATTTTTGGAATACCATAAGTAGCATGAACTTAAAAAATTGTATGGTAGATACCAAAGTGGATTTTATTGTTGGAAGTGACTCAAAGAGTTTAAATATCCAATATTTTACATGCACAATCCTCTTGGTCATACAAATATGATTTTTAAATAAAAATTTCATAAAACTTAAGTGGTGTGATGTTACAAGTGATTACATCCTCTATGGGCTTGAATTCAAAATATAAAATGTGTTAGCATCAAATATAAATATCCTTCCCTTGTTGAATCCAACCGAAAGAGTATAGTTTAGGATGTGATATAGTGGCAAGGCCTAAGAGTTGGGTTTTACCTTGTGTGTTGGTGTTCTTATATATCCCACTATTAATGATGACATAAAAATGTAAATCACTCACAAAAAAAATTGTGTGGAAGAGATTCCCATTTTTCTCATAGAATTTATGGTATTGGTTCTTATAATAGTGCTACCTAGATTAGTATCATCCCTCAGTGTGAGACTTGATGTATACTATAAAATCAAAGACTATTATGTGTGAAATTCATAATATATATGTGAGATTTTTTTGTGTTGAATGACATCATTATCACCTTTGTTATTTTTGACTTCATCTTGAAAAATATAAGTAAACGTATTGTAATGTTCTAATGTTTTGCATCTTCTTATTGTATTATAGGTTTTACTTATGCATATAAAGGTTATATGATGCATTGTACTTGGGATGGTTTTTGCACATGCCACTAGATGAATAAGAGTAATTTTGATTTATTTTTAACTTGGATTGAATATTGGAGACATTGTGGTGTGTTTAACCCAATGTTATAATTCAATAAATCAATATTTATGAAAATATAATGTGAGAGTCTACTTGTGTTTTAACACCTTATGTTGCTTTGTCAAGTTATTATGTAAATTCACATTGTATCCATGAAATTAATTGGTATACTATTCCACTAACTGATAATTATGTTGGAAAAACTACTAGAAATTTATGTATTCATCCTCATAGTGCTTAATGGGGTAATATTAATCCTTTAAGGCACCAAAAAAATATCAAATCTCTAGGGCACAGAACCTTGTTCATGTTATGTGTATGTATGAGCTAGGATGACCTATAAATATAATATTTATATAAATAGACTTGGAATAAAATAATGTCAATCAAATAGAGCATGTGATACTTTGAAAATAGGGTAATGACCTATGAATTCCATGTATAGAGTAGAGGGTTACCTATAATTCAAATGTCGATAGGAAAAGGTTCCAAAGCTTAAACTTATGGCACAAGGATGTATCTCTCACTATAAATCAATAAATATATACTATTATTATAAAAAAATGATTTTAATGGACTAAACTGAGGATGGGTTATAATGGTTGTGAAAGGTAAGGTGTCATGGTCAATCGAATGGGGGTCTAGGCAACCTGAAGTGATTTATGGTAAGCCTAATGAATCCTATATCCACACCAACTTATTTAGTGTGTAAAATTCCTAATAAATGATACACATTCATATATTCACAAAGTAACAAAAAAAATATAATATATTCATTAAATAAATGAAAAAGTATAGGGATAGAATATACTTACTTTGGGGTGGACCTGTCAATGCTTCAATCTCCCCTTTGGATCAAGTGAAGATTTTCAAGAGAATTTTTTAGTCAAAGACCTCAAATTCCTATATTAATACGTAATCTATCCTAAAATAGGAACTCCAAATGAATACTCCTATTAAGATTAACTGACACCACAAGAAAAGACACCTAAAGAAAAAATTCTAAGCTACTAACTATTCAAATTGTACTTAGGGAAGAAGTGTGAGTAAAATCAAAATGAATAAAGGGTATATGTGTTGGTGGTAGAAATATCTAGACATTTAAACAAATGAATCATAGACAATAATATAATAGTAAATGGTTCCTCCTCTATTATCATGTGAGGCTACCTTTATTATAAAGTAGGAAAAAGAAAAAAACTTGACATAGTCACAAATATACATGTTAAATTCTTTGGGTTTTTTTTTCATTCATAAAGAAAGGAAATATTATAAGGAAGATAAGGTGAAAGAGAATAAAAAGAAATTATCTTAGAGAGGGAAGAAATAATATGAATAGATGAATAAACACAAATTTCACCTATCTAGAACATTCATTAACTAAAATAATAATTATTGTCAAATAAGAGATATTATCAAAAATAAAGAGATAAATTAATAGTGTAGACAAATTAACATAAGAACATTCATACACAAATATAAAAATCTGAAAGTTTCACTATATCTTAGTTTATCGATTTCAAGAAAAAAAAGTCTTTTCTTTCCTCCTTTCCAAAATTTATGTCTTGTAAAAATATTAAAAAGTTGATAGCCCTAAGAGATGAATGAAAAACCTATATTTATATAAAATCAAACCCCTAATATATATGAAACAAACTCTAGAATAAAAATAATTATACATTTAAATGTGTTTGTTTTGACTCAGTCAAAGTGCACATAAAACTATGAAAACACTCAAGCCAAAATGCAATTTTTTGAAGTGCAAAATAGGTTATGCCAAAATGCATCCCTGAGATGTAAATCAATGTCTCCAAATACATATTTTATTATTATTCTTCATCATCAATCATGAAGACCTATTTTTACTTTTTCTATTGAGTCTTCTGCCTATATTTATCAAATTTTTATAGTATTTACTTGAATTTGTTATGATCTAATTCATCAAAATTTTGATATGTAACTTTATATTCAACCTATAGATTTATAATTTGATGAGGAATGTATTGAAACCTATTCAAATCCTTTTCAATCTTATCAAAATAATTTTGATAGTGCATGAATTTATTTGAAGTAAAAGGGAGAAGATGAAATAGTTTTTTGGTGGATCAACTGCTTGAATTATTCTTGTATGAATTAGACATGAATCAATTTTCCATCATCTCATATAAATGATCATGGGGGTTTATCGATTACTTCTTGGACGTCACATGCAGGATCAACTACTAAAGAATGTGACTCCTTAAAATTCCTTAAGGACCTTTATATTATTTATATTCTAAACCTTGTTGTAGTTAAGAATTAACTTGATCACCCTAGTTATACTTGATTAGAACTCCTTAAATGATAAGAAAATATTCATTATCCTTAGTAAGAACTTCCAACTTGGGTAACCACCATTTTAAATTTATAAGCTCTTATCGTATACAAATTCATTCTTGTAAGCATGTTAGGTTTATTCATTTATTGATGTATATACTAATATGACCAAGGATATTGATTTATTTTGTTTCTCAATGAGATTTTATGAAAATTCCTCAATGGATCTCCCTATGTTCCATATTTTTTTATCCATCTTTAGAGTCCTTGAATCTGATAAAAAATGTTAGAATTGAGGCTAAACTAGGTTGACCAATTTTTGGACCACTAATGTGAGCTATTTTAATTTTTCCTTTAGTTTATATTTTATTTATATACCCTGATCTAGTTTATTGATCAAAGAGTCAATGGTTATGTGAATATTCTCTTATAATTCCTCATGATTAGCCTTTCCAAGGTGAACTCATGAAACTTGTTAATCACTGACTGTAACTTCATCTTTGGGCTTGTGCAGAGGATGAATAAAAACTTCAATGTACCTCTCCCATTATTCACCTTTGACCATATGAGAAAATGTCTTAAGTTTTTTTGAAGCTTGAGGAGTTGGTACGGTGAGAATATTGAGGTCAATCTATAGGGGTAGAACTATATTCTTCCTCTTTTTTATTACTTTATTAAACCTTTGAGGCACTTAAGTATTAGTGGCCTCTTGAATGAATGAAGATATTTCATGCATATGAACTTATCATAAGGACTTTTTTGATAAGGCTTCATCTCAATTTCTAATTATGGTGGAGGCATGGCCTCTTCCTCCACTTCTTTTGGTGTACATGGATCCTCTTTTTAGATGATAGGTGGGGGCTCCACCATTTTAGGAAAAGGTTCCCCTATGTATATAAGAGATTATACTTCCCATAGGAGGGATTCAACTACTTATTTTGATATAACCTAATGAGGAACTCCCTGTAGTTCAATAAAATGGAGGATTTACTATCAAAAACTTTAACATGGTGTTCTTGATCAATCCTTGTAAAATGAAAAAATATTTTTAGGTGTCTCAATCACCATAGTTGATATTCTAGGAGTACCTTTATCAAAAATTGAATTATTAATATTAAAATTTATAGACCTTTTTTCCAACTAAGATGGAGGTTGTTTTACTTATATCTCCTCTTCAATAATCACCATATCAATTGTGGCACTAGAAGATGTTGTAAGGTATTTTCCCTTTTGTTGTGACAGATTAGGAGGTAATATATCTATATTTATTATGGGTGGGGGAATTCTAACATTTTGTATGTCTACCCCTTTACTCATATGCCATGTAAGAGTATAGTTAAATATTATCTGGGTTTGATTCTCTAAGGATGTTGATTCTAGCTAGTTCCACTCAACCATAGGAAAAAGGTTTTATCTTGATATTATCTTTGAAATAATATGGATATATGATTTATTCATCATATTCTAAGTCTGATTATTTGGGAATGTAGGCTATGTTGAATATGATCACTTATTCTAGTGTGAAATGAGAGTAATCAAGAAGCTTGACTTCTATTTCATTATCACAATCCATCCAAAAATATTCATAGTAGGGAGCATGCTTAGATGTATCACTAAGAATTATTTATATCATTCCCCTTGTTTCAAATGAGGGTTAGCTATGAAATGGTTGAAGAGTGACATGCACCATATTTGATTTGATAGATTAACCTTTATGCAATGTGGTATAAGTGTACCTACCAATAGTCATAGGGAAGTGGGCTTTAATAAACTTATGCTTGATAACTAAAAAATTATGTGTATCCATCAGTTGCCACACTAAATCCATGAGGTCCCATTTTTCATTGATAAAATTGGGAAGTATATAAGGGGATGCATCATACCCATAAAACCTAATGTAGGAAAAGGTGGTAAAATATATAAACTATCCAACCCATCTTGATATCTCTATGGTAGCGACAAAAAATAAGTGCATATTATAGGGTTCCTTCTCTCTCTCTCTCTCTCTCTCTCTCTCACACACACACACACACACACACACACACACACACACACACACACACACACACACACACACACACACACACACACACACACACACACACAAGAGGAAGACATAATTGACCCTATAGAATTTTTTTTTACTCTCTTTTATTGTTAATTTTGGATAGTATTCATAGATGTGAGAGGTGGACATTTGGCCAAAAATATTCAATCCAATATAGAACCTCATGCAAGTAATTAAATATAACACATATGATGTCATATAAACTTTGTGATTCATATGCTCTTCACACAATTGTTTGTGGATTGAATCGATGATCAACTCATCCTAGTTAATGTATTTCTTATTAGCATGTATGATCTATAGGTATTATAACATCCATTCCTAATATTACTTCACCATAGTATTTCCAACCACTCTATTCAAGAGAGTTATGATGTTTTTAATTCCATTTTGAACTCTTGGAGATAAATTATATTCAATACCCTTGTTGTATAAGCCTTATACTTTATGAGCTAGTGTTTATTCAAAGCCTAGTACAATTAAGACAATTTTAATCAAAGAAATATCATGTTAATTTTGGCATTATTTACGCAAAATACTCATGATTTGGGATGCAAATCATGTATTCAATATGTTGAATTCCAATCCATAAGATGTATTCCCCTTAGTGTTCATGACTTCCCTATTTTCCTTGTCATAATAACTTGCCATAGTTAGCACTAACTAAGATCACTACACAAAATTTGGAAATGAAACATCCTATGGTAAACCATTATCATAGATGCTCTATATCAAATATTTATTATGCACAACATTAAGTCTATTTTAAATTTGGGCATATCAATATGCCCAAAATATGTGTCAGTGATCCTATCCATATTAGATTCTATATTTGAAAGAGGAGTAACCCACTTATACTATTATTTCATATCTCCATATTTATATTTCCCCCTTTCTTCTTTAGTTCTCTAGATGTATGATGAGTTAGTCGAAGATGAGAATCCAAAGAGGTTAAGAGGTGATCAAGGGTGAAAATAGAAGAATAAAAAATAGGTAAGTTCAAAGTAGGGTGTATAAACATGTGAGTGATATGAAATCATTAGATTTTGACATGTTAGAGTTAGGTAGCTATTATATAGGTATTCATTCTAGTGTTTCAGGATCAAGGGAGTAATGAGTAGGTGTTAGGTTCTAGTGTGTTAAAAACATGGAGGTCATGGGTACATCTTATATTATGATGGATTAGGATTAGGTGGCTATCTACAAGGTGGAAAATCTAAGAATAGAGAAGGGGAACTGATGATCAGGAAAAAAGCACAACAACATATATGGAAGAGGGCTAAGTGAGGTGATAAAAATTGAATTAAGGGAAGATGGATTCACATGGGGAAGGGGATTCTTGACAAAGTTTAAAATGAAATGATGAAGAGAGAAATAAACCTTTATTAAAACCATCTAAGAGAAAATCTAAAATATAAGATGAGAAATAGAGGATGATCTTAAAAAACATCAAGAAAATTGACCTCCAATTGAAAAGAACACACATTACCTTTAGTTAAAACATTGGTGCAAAAGAATAATGGGTGTTTCCTTTATTGGTTCAAGATTTCCCATTAATTTTTATTAAATAACCATTACCTAACATGGTGATTCATAATATTATTACATGGGTGGGTTTGATGGTTCAAATTTATATGATGAAGATAAATTTCCCTCAATTTTGACTATATTATAAGATGGTTCTACACTACTAGTGGAAGACACCATTGAAGTCAACTTTGGCATAATAGATGATCATAAAATGGTCAAAGTTGACATGTATCTCATTTTAGAGGAATTTGAATTCATAATTACAATCTTAAAAGAGTTCATTTACATATTCACATGGTCTTATGTAAATATGCCTTGGTTAGATCCATCTCTGGTCATGCACTACCTTGTTATACACCCAAATTCTAAGCCCATTAAATATAAATTATGCAAGATGCATCTAAATATTTTTATTCTAGTCAATAAAGAATTGAAAAAACTATTGGGGAATAGGTTCATCCTCTCAATTGATTATTTTGAATGGATATCAAACAATGTGTTAATTAGTAAGAAAATAGAAGGTATTCATTTATGCATAGACTTCAAGGATATTTAAAATGCATGCCCTAAAGATGACTTTCCATTACCCAAAATAGATATGGTTATGGATTCAATATCATGATATGAGATGATATCCCTTATGGATGGTTTTTTAGGATATAATTAGATCAAAATTTCTCCAAAAGACCAACACAAAACAACATTCACCACTCCATGGGGAATATTCTATATTAGGTGATGCCATTTAGCTTGAATAATGATGGTGTTACATATCAATGTGGAATTACTGACACCTTTCATGACATGATGTATGAAATTTTTGAATACTATGTTAGTGAAATTATAGGAAAGTCAAGAACATGAACAACATATCCATAAGTTTTATGAAGAATTTTTGAGAGACTTCATGAATAGAACATGCACCTTAGCCCACATAAGTGTTTATTTGGAGTCACATTAATAAAAATTATAAGATTCATTATTTATTATAGGGGAATTTAAGTTTATATATCTAAGGTGAATACAATCACATAAATTCTTCCTTCTTCTAATTTCAAACAACTCCGTAGTTTGTAGGTAAAAATCTAGTCTATTCATCATTTCATTTCATAGCTTGTTGGTCATTGCCATTATTTCAATAATATCCTAAAGAAGGGCACCAAATTTAAGTGGAATGTTGATTATCAAGAGGAAATTGAGAAATTAAAAACTTGTTTGGAAAACCCACTAGTGTTGGTCTTACCAATGATAGGAAAACCCATCTTAATCTAAATTTTAGTAATTAAACATGCCTTGGGGCACTTTTGTCCCAACATGATGACCATGGAAAGCAACACATAATTTATTATTCAAGTAGGACACTAGTATCCTATGATCATAATTAAATACCTATTGAATAGATATGATTATCATTATTCTTTACATCATAGAAGCTATATCACTATATGATGAACAATGAGACTCTCATAATTACAAAAGGTGATCCTCTCAAGTATCTTATTTCTAAATAAGCATTAATAGGATGCATGGCCAAGTGGATTATGTTATTAATTAATTTAAACATTGTATACACTAATCATAAGACCATAAAAATCCATGTACTCATAAATCAACTTGAAGAGGGACCTTTATTAGATACCCATCCTTTGCACATACATTTCCCTGATGAATCTATCTTTAATCTGAAGGAGTCATGTCAATGGAAGCTATATTTTGATGGTTCCTTCATAACCTGTGGTTCCAAAGTAGGTATAATATTAATTAAATTATAGGGATATCTCATTCCTAAGGCATTTCAAATTAATTTTCCATGCACCAATAATAATGAAAAATATGAGGTGATTCTTGTAGGGATTTGCCTTTCATTATAGTGGAACATTCAACAATTGGTTATTTATGGAGATTCATAATTGATAATTAATCATTTTAGTACCAGTATCAAATAAAGGATGAGAATATTGTGCCTTATAAAAGCATGGTTTATAGTCTCAAGTAAAATTTTGAATGTATTCAATTCGAACCAATATGAAAAGTGGACAATAGATTAGTTTATGCCATGAAAACCATTGGATCACTAATATAAATATATTCCAATGTTTGTGAATATAAATTTATTATTATAAATTTTCTCATTCCATCTTACAATCACCCAATACTAAAATGGTATGTGATATTGTTGGTCCTAATTCCCCTTGGTACCAATATGTATACACCTACCTCTAACACCATATTCTTCCCATTGACCTATCCCAAAACCAACATAATAAATTTATTCATAATGCATCACATTACACTTTTCTTGGAAATTTGCTCTATCATAAAGGCTATGATGGGATGCTCCTTTAATTTGTAAAATCTAGTGAATCTAGCTTATAATCTTAAAGACATGCATGAAGGTATTTGTGGGGACCGCACAAGTGGAATGGTCCTAACCAAGAAACTCATTAGGACATGATACTATTGTCCCATAATTAAATTAAATGTGTTTGCTCATGTCAATAAATGCCTTGCTTTATGAAAGCACAGTGATTTAATGGCCATTTTAGTGTATCACTTCTCTTTGGCCATTTTATATGTGGGGTCTCGATCTCATTGGAAAGATAAATCCCACTTCCCTAAATGGCCACAAGCTTATCCTAGCTACAATTGAGTATTTCACTAAATGGGTTGAGGTAATCCTACTTGATTATGTAACCTTTAAACATATCTCTAAATTCATTCTAAACCACCTCATCTACTACTATGTAATTCCCTCTTCCATTGTATTTTATAAAGGTAATATATTCAAGAACAAGGATGTGAAAACCATTTGTAAAAAGTTCCATATTAAACACAAATGGCCAATGCCCTATTACCCTCAAGATAATGGCCTAAATGAGAATCTAATAAGATAATTATGAAAATTATTAAGAAGATTATCAATAAAGCTAGCTATGATTATCTCTTAAAATTATTCCATGTATTATGGGATTACCATACCAATATACACATGCCTACAGGTGCAACACCATAGTCCCTAGCTTTTGGCTCTAAGATTATCCTTCATATTGAGATCAATTTATCCTTTCTACATATTTCATTGGATGGTATCATTGATGAATTTAGGATATAAGAGATGAAAATATTAGACAAGAAATGGTTAGGCACATTGAGTCATCTCAAATCATATCAAAATCAGCTACACTATAGTTATAACAAATGCATCATTCCAAGATAATTTAAAGTGGGTGATATTGTATTGAAGGAGAATTAGAAAAACACCAATGAATAATGTGAGAAGAAAGGTAAATTTGAGCCAAATTAGTATTTTCCTTTCATTATCATTGTAAATTATGGTTATGAGGCATATATGTTAGCTACACTAGAAAGGGTATGAGATAGATGAGCCCATGAACACTATTCACCTCAATCATTTTTATGCTTGATTTAATTGAACATTATCTATGATATCCCTTACTTGGGTACATCCCACTCATGTTTATTTTCTCCTTACTTTCATTCTCCATTCCTGAGTCAAAACTTGTATTTTTCACACCTCCTATTACCATCTTGATCTTTGATTATAACCTATAGGTACTGCATGTGTATTTAAAAGATAGTTCAACAAGTAGTTCCTATTTGTTAATCATTAACACATCCTTGCATATAGAGTTTTAGAACATGAGAATGATTTAGCATGGTTTTCCAGCTTGTTATTCCTTGACACAACTTATTTTATCTCTTTTATGATCCTTCTCCATGTTTCATATTAGATTTATTGCATCCTAATTTGTTGGTGAGTGGTTTATTTCTTGCCTCCTACCTTGATGTTGGCACTTGTACTATTTTAACCAATTTATTTATTGTTTGAGCTCATACCTAAGGTTATTTTTCATTTAATAGATTATTCCTTGTACATTTGTTTATACTTTCTTATGTATCCTAATTTTATAATTTTACTACATATCTTATTCCAAAAAATCCCAAAAACATAGAAAAGTTTCAAAACTCTTAAAAATAAAAACATTAAAAAAGTCCTTATTATCAATCAAATTTATACCCTTTGGAAGATATTTGATGCCTTATAAATTCTATATAACATGGAAACACATCAAGGTTTTGGGTACCTTATTGGATAGGTGAATCTATAGGTTAAAAGGCTAGCTCCCCTTGATGAATCACTTAGGCTCAAACATTAATATAATACTTGCTAGGAAAAGGGAGATAAACCTACTCTAATAGAGGTGATGCACAAAATATGATTTAACCACTAACAACTAGCTATAATTTCACTTCAAATAAGAGACTAAATTACACATGACACTAATCCAAATCTACCCCTCTACATTAATGTTTCTCATGAAGGTTTATGAAGTAAGCTTGAGATAGGAGGACTAGTCAAGAGGTCATGACATGACACTAATTAAAATAAAAATCAATGAACCCCTACAAACTCAATTTAAATACTTTAATATACCTAAAAAAAGGATTCCAAACTGAACATGAATGCTAAACAAGGATAAAATGCAAAGGAAACAAGACTATCACCTAGAAATATAAACTAATCAAGCATGCATATTGAAACCAAACCATGGAGAAGGTAAAAATAGGTTATTATTCATTGATAAAAGGTTGTAAATGGGTAGGGATTCACCATATATATGTGGAGGATACTATCTTATCATATCAAGGATCAATATATAAAGAAAGTGAGAGAAGGAGATAAGGGTGTAGGAGAGAGAAAGACATGTGTCCAAAAGGAGTTAAAAAAATAAAATAGTTTGAAAATACCCCATTAGGTCCTCAAATACAAGTGTTATTCCTGTAAATAATCTCTTCTACTCCAAGTGGAATGAAAATTTCAAACTTTGCTTGATACCTTGACTAACTCTCCAAAATTGTCCTTTGCTTTGGCTTTTGGAATGACAAGTGGCCTTCATGATGGTTAGATAATGTTCAATTACATATTTTATTTTCTTATGACACATTTAAACTGATCTTTGAAGGTTCCCTTTGACACATAACTTCATTCTCTTGCTAGGTGTCTAGAAGTCTCTTCATCTCATTAGGCCAATCTTGCTTACAAGTGTCAAAACCTGAATTCATCTTCTCTAACTCATTATCTCTCCATGGATGTCATATTAACTACATATTAGACCTAAAAAAACTCATTTAGAGGTCTAAAACTACCCTTAAAATTTTTTATGCTAAAGACTCCATTTTGGCATCATTCCTTGTAGCCCTAAAATCATGTAAACATCCTTGTGTATAAGAATGTATGGAAGATATTGAGAAATTTAGAATATGTCTAATTACCTAGTATCCCATTACATCTTCATGTCAAATTTAATGTCTAGACTCTGAGTGGAACTTCCCTTTTCCTACCTTTCTCTCTCCTAACTAGGTCTCAAATAGGCCTCCCTACCTAGAGACTTAATTTTGTCTCCATAGTAATCCCACATGTGTGAAACCTAAAATAAACATGTGATTAATCTTTATGACCTATTTATTATCCTCCATGTCAATTTTGAGCTTGTAACACCTTGTACATACCTCTTAAACATCTTGAAACAACCTTCTTTGGTTATTTTATATACACTTGTACCTTTAAAGTACAAACCAATGATGTGGGGAGGTGATAAAGGGATTTTTCGACATCATCAATGTTTTTTAGGGATTTTTAAATTTATATGGATGCATTAATATCATCTTATCTCTCATAAATTTAAAACTAGTCTATTTGGGTAGACTATGAGTGCCTTGACTATGAGTGCCTTGTACTCCTAAGGATGATTCAAAAAGGATAGGATTTGGATGAACATAAAATTCCATGAATCATGATTTTATAGGAGTGTATTATTATTACTAATATATTGAGCCACCATTCATCCTTTCATGGGAGATATTAACATGTTTAGGAGACTCTAAGCTAATAGATTATGTGTTTGTGAGGTCAGAGAGAGATATGTCCTGTATGTGATGTTATGAGTTTAAATTTGAGTTTACAATGACCTCCATAGGTATAATACATCCACCATTACTTTATCCATGATTATATTGTCACATATATTCTTAAAACTCTCTACACACACCACTAGTTGATACCTAGGGTTCTCAAGCCAACTAACACAAATTACCCTAACTAACTATGTATATTTCATTCCCCATATGTTATAGGATCTAGTACTTCATGGAATTATTTTTTGAGAATAATAAAACCTCATTATATTCCTTATGGTCTCAATTCCTAATACAACTATATTACATCACCCAAAGTCCACATATAGGGCTATATGTAAGATTTTAGATTCAACAAGCCTAAATAGGCCTTCTAACTTTATCTTCCCTTTAAACTGACTGAGGAGGTTATAAATATTTAATTATTATGTTTATGAGATAATCCTCATGAAATTTTATTCTTTAGGTTATACAAAATTCATAATATATCTTCAAACCAAGCAAATGTTTCACTCTTAACTAGGCAAGCAAGCTTATTACCTATTTGGCTGAGTATATATAGGGTTTGAGTGACCCCTATTTGGCTGAGTATAATACAAACTAGGATTTAATTTTCCTTCATAAACTCTATCTTCACACAAGTTTACACATAGAACTATATAATTGGTCTAGGTTCAATAGTCCTTCCCAAGATCTCATCACAAGGTTGAAGGTTTAAAACATTCCTTCTACCCTCTATAGGATTATTTAGGATTTGATTTCACCTTGATATTAATTCTATCTTCATATATCATATGAAAGGTTTCACCTCTCCAAATAGGCCTGATTGTGTGTTAAGAATCTGTTGGTTGTAGGTAGTGGTTTAGGTGTCTAAATTACAAGTTTGAGATGAGGAACTTTTCAATGAAATCCATGAAAAATAGGTGAATTTTACAACAATTTATAATGTCTTAAAAAATTTATCAATATGTTTTATAATAAAATTTCATGGCTCCCATATGTCATTTGTTTCTCCATGGCTATAGGTGACAGTGAACTATGTGATTGTAGGTATGAATTGGTATCTTGAGCATTGAATTGGTCAGGAAATCCTTTCCTATGAGTTTGAAACTCATCATATGTGAAAAAAATAAATTTTTTAACCACTAAGGCCCATAATTGATACATACTACATCAAAACTCTCATAAAAATCAAATCTATAGGTCTACAAACCTGTAAGTTTACATTCCTATGCTTTAGGCCTCATATTGGTGCAAGAATGATTTTTTGAGCTTAATATCACTCTTCCATAATGTTTCATTTCTTTCCCATTAGGGTCAATATTATTAGATAAGCCTAAACAAGGTAAAAATAATATTATTCAACTATATTACATAGGTAGTCTTGTATGCATAGTTATCAATCCAGAAGCACAATGACACTTGGAAACTAGTAAAGACAATAATTAGATGGTTGGAGAACCTTATATAAAATTAAAATATGAGGAAACATGTTCAAAAACATTTTGATGTATATAAACATTAGAGAACCCCTAAAATAATGGAGAAACACTGACATACACTTGCACACTATGTAGAAGAGTAGCTTTATTATGTGAGAATTGCATATATGGGATATATGTTGATGAAGAATGAAGTATGTGGATTGTGTATACCTCTAAGGATCCTCTAAATTATCCACCTTGACTCCATGAATTCACACCTATAATTATGCTACCCAAAAATTGAGACAATGGGGTTTTGAGTCTTAAAAAATCACCTTAGCTCCTTATCAATTGTTCATAAATATAAGGAGCTCAATCAAATGAACAATGGAATTAATTAGAATCCCATATGGGTACCCAGATCTTGCCAAAATCTTAGCCTCCAAATCTACCTATATACCCTGTACCATTCATCTAAAAATAGCCTTCATGAGCTTATGCAAGGAGTGATGGAGGAAAGAAAGAGTTTAATGAATTTTTTGGACTTGAAACCTGATCCAAAGTTAGAATATGACCTATGTAAGATGAAAGGAATTTCTAAAACCATTTTTACCTGCAAGTGATCTCAACAACTCTATACAAGAACCTTAACTTCCTTCTTTGGCATTGATACTCAAGATTCTAAATTTTATTGGACTTACTAACATGTGTGACATTTATGTAACTGATCCAAGGTCTTTGGAAAGTGTATTGTATGGACTATTGGAACTTAAAGGCTTTAACATTCATGAAAGTTATCAAAATCACCCTTTTTTCTTCATTAGGCTTACCTTAAATTCTATAAAATAACTTTAAAGTTTCCAAATCAATATGAAATATTATAACAAGGTAAGTAAGACATAAAATGACCCTGAAAGACACCTACATACCTATAACACTTATTGACTGACTCTCATCACTCCATGACAATACTAGACCACTACAAGACCACTATAAGATATTACCTTAATTTATCTAAAATTACCTTAAACAATGCTAATAAGGTTTTATGAAGACTTTTTGAAAACTATTAAGGCATGACAAAGAAAATAACAATGTTATAAAAATATGACACTCAAGTTTTTAACTATAGGGGTTGACATTTTGACCTTAGTGGTCAAAATTGGTCAACAAATTGGTGATTCATGGGGTTTTTAGAGGTACAATCAATGAGAGAGGGGGTGAATTAGTGAGCCCAAATAATCCAAATAAAATTTTGATCTTTGAAAACACTTAATCAATTACCACATTCACATCAATGAACAAGAGAGACAATGTAAGATCAATCACATAACAAATGACATATGTGGGACACCCTCTTGAGGGAGAAAACCCACTGGAACCTAAAATTGGACTACTATCCTATAATAAAAAGATTTAATTTAGACCATCTACAAATGATCAAGGAACTATAATACCTATATAGTGATACTAAAATCCCATAAGGTACTACCACACTTGTCTATCTGAGCAATAATAATAACCAAATATTTTAGCAAATCATACCTTGTAAGGAGGATAAAACCATGTTAGATGTTGAGTTACCATAAAAACACCTATCAACATATCCACCTTTGAACTGATGTCAATAACACCTGATGATGGACCTATTCTTATCACACTTCACCTTTACTCACATCAAACAACAAGTAAACTATTCTACCAATAAAATTATGACCAACAAGTCATATAAATAGTCCTCAATCTATTCTTCTCTTTAATTCATCCTTAGGGAACTTTACCCCTCCTTCACTCCATAAAACACACACAAAAACCTCTCTCCAATCACTCCTTAGTCTCTTGTATAAAGTCTAGAACTAATCATCTTTGATTCTACTATTTATAGAGCAATTTTGATAATCAACACCTTAGTCAGCCATTAGGCATGCCTTATCCCTTAAGGCATCTCTCACATGAAGACACAACTCAATATGATCTTCATAGGTTAGCCATAACATCTATGGGTCACTCTTAAGAAGTTACACCTTTTAATAAGGCCCTTATAGCTCTTATAGGTCTCATAGAGACATATTCACCCATTTAACACACCCTTGAGCAAAATAAGAGCACTGGACCACTTTTAAATACATGGGTCCACTCATTATGTCCCTTTCAACATCCTTAAATGATCATAGTCAACTTATATAATCTATGTGTATGCTCAAATAACTCAAACATAGACCTTACACATAGGAACACCATTATTGAAAATATAATCAACTTCTTAAGCATTGTTCATACTCAAGATAGATTGATCACACCTCTAAAATCCACATAAAGCATCCTCATTGTGTCTACAACACTTCCAAATATCAAAGTCATCATTAGACATCAAAATATCATCAATACAAGATCGAATATCTTTCTTGAGTCACTTGTAGAATAATCACAAATAGATAATCAAATTCTAATCTCAACATCTTTGACTATAATCACTTTCAAAACTTCAAATCTATATAGCTAGATGTACCTTGGAGTCCTTTACTACTTTTATTTTTATAACACTAGAAATTTTGACTTCTATAGAAAGATATGGTCAAAATATAGATCTTTGGTTTTTCCCTATGATAAATTCAAATATTTGAATAACAACTGTCATAATTAACCTTCGAACACAATGCTTAAATCTCATGAACTCTCAGCTTAGATCGAATATTCACCATCAATATTATTCTATCTTTAACACATAAGAACCAATTCTTAGATGTTAAACCTCAACTATGTTGACCTTATCTCATTCAATCTAGTAATTTTGACTCAACACACTCCATTGATCTCTATGGATCAGTCAGGTCTTTAATGATCAACACTAACCATTCAATCAATTTATACAAATGCCCATTCGTTATTGGATCCTTATCCTATACCTTTGCTTAGTCATTAAACAAAGTGCACTTGTCCTCATCTCCCTACTTCCTAACTTCTTAAAGAAACATGCACCATTTATCTTGCTTAAGCTTTAACTCTTTAAAAAATGACTATGAGGACCCTTTCAATATGCTTGAGTAGCCATTTTTTCACCTCAATATCTTTGAAAGGATCCTTCCTAAACAAATTATCAAATAATTGCAAATACATAAAATAAACTACGAAAATCAAAAATATATTGAAATAAATAAATAGAACTGAATTACAATATTAGAATTGTAGAATCATTGGCCTCTTTGAGGAGGAAACCTCATTTGAGCAAGCTCAATTCAATGCAATTCGTGGATGCCTTCATTGGTCCTTAACACTAACTTAAATACTAATTCTATTCTTAATAACTATTTCATCTCATGCATGTGGGATAAAACAAATATGCTCCATGGATGACTTACAAAGCATATGCATCAAAGCAGCTACTATGCCAATAATTTAGATGTAAGAGTAGAATATAGGTTCCTAACATCCCCTCCATCTTGGAAAAAAGATTTGTCCTCAAAGATTCAATTGTGGAAAGCATTTTTGAATCTAGAATAATGGCTCCCATGTGGCATCTTCAGTTTGTAGTTCTTGCCAGTGAATTAAAACTTTTATGATGGTGCAAGAGCGAAGTTGGCAGGGGCATCAATCCAAGACTACTTTTAGTTTGATAAGGAGGGAGCCTTCATTATCAAATTTTGGCAAGACTATTTGTGATTGAATGTTGGTGTTAAGAACTCTCTTCAGACATGAAACATGAAATACTAGGTGAATGCAAGAGGAAAGTGGAAGCTCCAAATTGTAAGCAACAAACCCAATCTTTTAGAGAACCTTATATAGACCATAAAACTTAGGGGAGAGATTTTGACACCCCTTTTGTTTTAGGGATGATTGTTTATATGGTTGTAGGCAAAGAAAACCCATATCACCTACTTGAAAGGTGCATTTAGAGTGGTTTTTATTAGCTTGTAGCTTCATGTGATTTGTTACCAAATGAATATTGTCCCGTAAGATGTGAAGAATTTGATCTCGATGGTAGAGAGTAGTGTCAAATGCCTAAACTAGTGAATTGTTAGGTGTATATAGAAGTGGTGGGGGTGCTTTCCCATAAACTATTTCATATGGGGTCATTTTCGTAGAGGTGTGGTAGGATGTATTATACCACCATTATGTAAGAGGTAACCATTTGACCCACTAATATGTCTTCTCTATGATAAAATAATGAAGATAGGTTTCTAGGCATTTATTGATGATTTCGGTCTGGCCATCGGTCTATGGATGATATCTTAAACTCATTTTTAATCATGTACCTAGATGTTTGAAGATTTCTTGCCAAAAATAGCTGGTGAAGGTGGAATCACGATCTAGAACAATAGAAGCAAGGACACCATGAAGTTGGAATATGTGATCAATATATGTCTAAGCAATGGTGGAAGTAGTGTAGGGATGGGCCAAAGTGCAAAAATGAGCATATGTAGAGAGGTGATCCACTATGACAAGAATCATTGATTTAACACTAGATTTTTGGAGTCCTTTAATTAAATCCATGGAAATCTCAATCCAAATATGTGTTGGAATGGGAAGTGGTTGGAGTAGACTAGGTGGGGCAACTATTTCACCTTTAGTATGTTGGAAAATATCACATTCAACAACAAATGTTTTGATATCCCTCTTGATTCCATGCCAAAATAAATTATGATGAACTCTCTCATACATTTTCAAAAACCTTGAATGACCAATGTAAGGGGAAGCATGCATCTCCTGTAAAATCAATTATTTGAACTTGGAGCCTATTGGTAACATTAGGTGACCTTTATATCACAATGTGTGCCCATCCCAAGTATAATGAGATTTATCAGATGGATCAGTAGATAGTTGAAGAATGATTTGTTGGGTTGGGAGATCATTATGCCACTCATTTTGAAGATCATGGAGCTAGGTGGGAATGGGAAGAGAGACTACATAGAGTTTCACTGGATCTTCAAACTGGTGAGATAGAGCATCAACCACCAAGTTTTCCTTACCTTTTTTAAGGTAATTTCATAATCATATCACATGAGTTTAGAAACCCATTTTTGTTGCTTTGGAGAAGATACCCATTATCTTAGAAAACATTTGAGACTTTGATGGTTGATTTTAATGTAAAAGTGTCAGCCAATCCAATAGGGATGTTATTTGTGAATTTCATAGAAAATAACCATCATCTCTTTTTCATATGCAAAACATACCAAATTACATCAAGTTAGGGACTTACTAGTGAAGTCAATGAGATGAACCTCCTATATAAGTACATCACCAAGACTTGTTCTACATGCATTACACTTAAGCATAAATGGCTTGGAGAAATCAAGCATGGCCAAGATTAGCATGGTACACATGACATGTTTAAGGTCATCAAATGCTTGAGAAGATGTAGGTGACCATGAAATGCATATTTTTTTATCATAGCTGTCAATGAAGCTAAAATTATGCCATAATCCTTGAAAAATTTTTTGTAGTATCCTATTAGACCAAGAAATCCATGTAAGCTTTTGAAGGTTTCTGACTGGGGCCAATTTTTCAAAGCCATAATTTTCGTAGGGTCAACATGAAAAACATTAGATGAGATAATATGTAGAAAATACTCCAACTCTATTTTCCAAAAATAACATTTTGAATGTTTGACACATAGGTGGTTAGCAGTAAGAATGCCTACGGTGGTGTTGAGGTGGTGGAGGTGATTCTCCCATATGGGACTATAGATAAGAATGTCATCAAAGAATACCAAGAGAAACTTCTAAAAAAATGGGTGGAATACTTGGTTGATCAAACTTTGGAAGGTGAAGGGGTATTAGTAAGATCAAATGGCATTAAAATTAACTCATAGTGGCCATCATGTGTGTGAAAGGATATCTTAAGAATGTTGACATCATGAAGATGAATTTGGTGATACCCCGAGCATAGGTCCAATTTGGAAAAAAATTATGCACCATGGAGTTCATCAATGAATTCATCAATGATAGGGATTGGAAACTTATCCTTGATGGTTAGTTTTTCCAAACCCTGATAATCAATGTAGAGATGCTAAGAACCATCCTTCTTACGAACAAGCAATACTAGTGAAGAATAAAAACTAGTGTTGGGTCAAATAACTCTAGCCTGTAAAAGATCATGGATTATATTTTTGATCTCAGTATTTTGATGAAATGGGTACCATTAGGGCCAAATATTCAGAGGTGCACTATTAGGATACCAATGGTACCATTAGAGTGTCTTTAGTTCCAAGTGGAAGGAAGCAATTGGAACATTGTTGAGATGATAAGTATTATGAAGGTTGAAGTATTGCTCAGCATAATAAATCCAACCTATTAGGTTTATACCATTGAACCATGGAAAGTACAATTTGGTCCCATGTGGTGGGTGGATGGATGAAAAAGTATGATTAGAAAAAGACTTCCTCTTTTGTAATCTACTAAGTAAAAGGCCATTTTGTTCATTCAATCCACACACCATATCAACTAATTCAGTGACCCAGTTCATCAAAGATACAATTTATTCCTCCATGATCTTGGTACCAGCATGTGTGATTACCATAAACTAAATTTTTTTCAATGGGTGGGAATTCTAAAGTTAGGACATGTTTAGTAAGAGAATTTTTTAATGTGGACAAAATTAGGAGTGGTAAAGGTACTTTTACTAATTTTTTTGTATAAAATGAATATGATTGATGAAGATGAGGGTGGTTTTAGAGGGTGAAAATGGAAAAACTAAAAAAATTATTAAAGAGGGATGAAGAACCAGAAAAGGGAGATGAACATTGTGTAAATTTTTTGAGGCAAAGTGACAAGAACTAAGAAAGTTATGATAAAACTCAAAAAAATAGAAAAATGAGATTTTTAGAAATTCATAGGGAATGGGGATATGGGACCTCAAGAATAAAGTATGGAGAATTTAATGTCAGGTGTCTTGGTAAATTTTGAGAAGTAATAAGGCTATAAATGGGAAGATATTACAAAAAAATGAAAATTTCCATTTTTTTTTAATTTCTGTTTTTTTTGATTTCTAGTTTTCTACTACTCTACTGATAATTTTGATTCTAGGAATTTGACTCAAGAGAGGATGGTTAGTATGGTGTTATTTTCAAAATGAAAAAAAAATGAAAGAAACACACTAACTAGCATAACATCTCTAGGCCTAGACACTAGGGAGAGCTTAGTTAACAAACATGAATAAAACACAACTAAAATGCAAAAGAAACTCTCTTTTACATTCCTTGGATGCTCCAAAATGCTTGTTGTAGTGGCTTGCTCAGCTTGTGCTCATGAAGTCCTTAGAAATGAAAGCTTGGCTACCTCCATATCTCCTTGGCACCTTTGGCTTATGGCTTGACTTGGATTGAAATCATTTTGGCATGGTAACACTAGTTATAATGGATTCTTGAATATATTTGTGCATTATAACTTTGCACCAAAATATCTTTGTAATTAATTATGCATTATAACTTTGCATAATCATCTACAGGGAAAAGAGTGGTACTTGAAAGAAAGATCGGGACAACACTTCTTTTCCCCACAGACATACATATGATCCTCCACAATTTTTTTCTTAAAAGATGTTGTACTCCACATCCTCATAGAAAGCAACCTATTTGCTATAATTTTTGCAAACCTAGCCATATTGCCTCGTAATGCTATTGCAAGAACCCTACTATTAAAGCTATTTTCACCTCTAATGTAGAAGTGTGGTGGGATATAGCTGATTCTTATGAAGATCTTTACCTCCAGGATGACATCTATGAACCAATTCTAGATGATCTCCACGTTGAAGACTTTAAAGACGATGACGATGCAAATTCTCTCAAATAATTAGTTGATGATTTGGAGTAACTGCTAACCAATATAGGATGGCCCTAGCATCATGACTACTCATATCTTCCATATGAATCACATGGCAATTGGTCTTGCCACCACCAATAATTCCTAGAGTAGGACATTCAGCCAAGGACCAGAGGACATAACAGGAGACAAGAATCTACTAGAGGGAGACAACCCTCTATGCCCTGGATACCACCAAATTTATAAAGGCCTCAACATCTTCCTTTGCAATTTTAGAGTCTTTTAATCCCAATTCCTCTTGGATGAAGAATAAATTCACCATTATAGAACCTCCAAGAGAAATACCAACACTAACAATAGAGCCATAGTGGGATGTTCTATTACCCACACCAACAGAAGAAGAAAAGGATGAAGAAGTAGAAAGCTCTTTCTAATCAAACCAAGATTACTGTCAAGGAAAATGCAATAATCTTAAAGAAGAAGAAGAAGAAGAAGAAGAAGAAGAAGAAGAAGAATAAGTCATTTATTGTGAGCAAGCTATTGTACAAGACCCAGGGAGACAAAAATTGGTATGTACCAGTATTCCTCCCTTATAAATTTCATAGCCAGCCTACCTTACTCAGTTGATTAATGGTAAGTTTGCCCAATTCATAACTTTAGAAATAAATGGTAGATTGGTAGATGCATAGATAAATATAGGAGCTTCTCTCTCTCTTTTGCAAAATCCCAAATCATCAATGACTAGAAGACATTAGATGATACTCTAGCTTACAAGAGTTTAGATGTCCAAGGGAACAATTTTGTATGTAACATGTATAAACACCAGTAATCCCTTTAGATCCAAAATAAAATCCTCCAATGTGATTTATTTTCCTTAGATAGAATGCCTATAGATATTCTGCTAGGTGGTGCTTTTATTGATAGATACTCACCTTATGGATCAACCAATAAGAGTATCATGTTCACTATAGATAATGAAAGGCTTAGGATCCCTCACCTTATCTATGCAACTGAGTAATTCCTAGGCTCAATGACCCAAAAACCTGAGCTAGTAATTCATACTGAAATCCAAGCCATAAGAGAAAAAATTAGAACTATCTATTCTGACAATCCTCAGTAGTTTTGGTCCAAATCTATGCCTGAGATGAATATTAAGCTCATCAAAGGTAAACATATGAAGATTGGGAAAAAAATCCCAATTCCAGCATAGGATTACAATGATATGAAAATACAGATCAAGGAATTAGAAAGTAATGGTTTCATAGAAAAATCCATCTCTCCTTATTATTATTATGCTTTCATGGTGAATAAGCATTCGAAATAGAAAAGAGGAAATAAAAAAATGGTCATCAACTACAAACCATTAAATACCATTACTCAACCCTTTCCATATCCTATCCCTAATAAGATTTATCTCCTGGAGAAAGTAGAAACATGTAAATACTTCTCTCAGTTTGACTACAAGTCAAGCTTTTATCAGATCA
This sequence comes from Torreya grandis, assembly GCA_037957365.1. Lineage (NCBI taxonomy): Eukaryota > Viridiplantae > Streptophyta > Pinopsida > Cupressales > Taxaceae > Torreya > Torreya grandis. The sequence goes on along the minus strand of JARHVA010002253.1, from coordinate 141,409 downwards.
AGGTCAAAGAAGTAGACATAGAAAAGACAACATTAAGCTACACATTCAGCCATTATCAGTGGACTGTTATGCCATTTGGCTAAATAAATACCCCAGTATTTTATCAAGCCCAAATGGATAACATTTTCAAAGGCACTTCAAATTTTTTGTGTGTATATATTGATGACATACTAATCTTCAGTAATTCTCTTACTAACCATTACTCCCATCTCACATAATTTTTTAAGTTAGCAGGAGATGCAAGAATTATTTTATCAAATACAAAAATTTCGCTCTGCAAGATTGAATGCAATTTTCTTGGAATGATTATCCAATATTCTAAACTACAAATATAGCCACACATAAAATAAAAGGTCATCAGTATTCGAAAAAAGCTCGACAAATTGAAGCTTCAAACATTTTTGGGATTATTGAATTATTTAAATAGATTTTATCCTAACTCTGGTGAAGACAGGTTTATACTTCAAGAAATTCTCTAGAAAAATAAAGCTTTCCAATGGAAGGATGAAAACACAACCACTATTCAAAAAATCAAATCTAAGGTGGCTTTACTTCTAGAACTTCATATCCCAAAATCAGAACAATTTCTGGTTTATATTGATGCCTCTGATATTACATGGGGAGGAGTACTTATTTGTATATATGAAAATTAAGAATTCATTTGTGAATTCTATAGTGGTGTGTTTAGTCAAGATGTTCTCAAGTGGATCTCTTCTAATAAGGATATTTACGTTGTAAAGAAATGTCTAGAGAAGTTTATGTTAAAACTTTTACATCTGCCACACTTTATTATAAAAACTGATTGTACTAGATTTCTAACCTTTAGAGAAAAATATCATGGTTAGAAAGATGGTCATGGTGAATATATTAGATGGTAGGCTTTATTTAATTATTTTAACTTCTCTGTAGAACATATTAAAGGTACTAACAATATTACAGCAAATTGGCTCAACTGAAATCCTCCTGCAATACTTATGCATCAACCTATCCCTAGTTTTAAATTAACCAGGATCTATAACCAAGGATTTGCCTCTATGAATATTCTAGTCCAAGAGCAAATCCTCAAAGAAGGGTTGTATCCAAAGTACACCCATATTTATTATCTAGCAAGACAAGATCTGCAGATGTCTTTAACAACATCTATTCAAGCAAATCATCATCAAAATACTAGTGTTATCACTATAAAAAGATTAAATAGTGAATTCTTATTCCACTAGTTTATTGAGCTATTAAAATGTCCTTTATAGACATGGCTGATAAAGATAAGGTATTCACATAATGAACAACTATATAGATGGATCACAAGATATAAAACTCATCATATTCATGAAGAAGAAAACCATGATCAAGACACCGTGGTCCATACGTCATCAGAAGATAGCTAGAATGGGAATCATCCTTTTACATCACTCCACGCTATCATGAATGTGAAGCTGGACCCCAAAACTAACATATCTCCAATACTTTCCATCTAAGGTGTCTCTTTTAACTGATAAGTGAAGATGACCTGCTGACTGAAGTGAAATAAATGTTGGATCCACCAAGCTAGACGTCCTCATCTAGCATATCCAACAGCATATCACTGTAGATAACTTTTGTGTTGTAAAGCATGATGGGACATAACACCACCTTGGCAAAGGTTCTAGGAAGGACCTCCAAATTTCTATAAATAAGACTTTCCTCTATAGAGTTAGCATCAAAAAATTTCTAAGCTTGAGAAATCTAGTAGCCTAGTAAGTTTTGTTCAAAGAGTATTCTCTTCTCTTGCCCTTTTTGAAGGATCTTGAGAATCAAAAATTTGAACAAATATTTGTATAAAGAGTGTAATAGTTAATTGAGTGATAATAGTGAATCCATAGCCATTCAGCCCTTGCCTACTATCATGGGCTTTCTTCTAACAACTTTTATCTAGAGGAAACGTTTGTTGACGCAAAAAGATTGGTATATCTTTTTATGTCAATAGACGCTTCCTCCAAATAGCAGTTGTTAGAAGAAAACCCATGATAGCAAGAGGGGCTGAATGGATATGAATTCACTATTGTCACTCAATTAACTATTACACTCTTTATACAAATATTTGTTCAATTTTTTGATTCTCAGGATCCTTTAAAAAGTGCAAGAGAAGAGCATACTATTTGAATAAAACTTACTAGGCTACTAGATTTCTCAAGCTTAGAATTTTTTTGATGATAAATCTATAGAGGAGAGTCTTATTTATAGCAATTAGGAGGTCTTGCCTAAAATCTTTGCCAAGGCAGTGTCATGTCCCATCATGCTTTATAGCACAAAATTTATCTACAATGATATGCTATTAGACGTGTTGGATGAGGACATCTGGCTTGGGGGCTCCAACATTGCTTCCACTTTAGTCAGCAGGTCATCTTCACTTATCAATTGAAAGAAACACCTTAGCTAGAAAGTATTGGAGAGATGCCAATGTTGGGGTCTAGCTTCACATGCATGATAGTGAGGAGTGATATAAAAGTATGATTCCCATTCTAGCTACCTTCTCATGATTAGATGGACCACGGTGTCTTGATCATGGTTTTCTTCTTCATGAATATGATGAGATCCATATCTTGCGATCCATCTATACAAGTGTTCATTATGTGAATACCTTATCTTTATTAGCCATGTCCATAAAGGATGTTTTAATAGCTCAGTAAAACTAGTGGAATAATAATTCACTATTTAATCTTTCTATAGTGATAACACCAGTATTTTGATGATGATTTGATGAAATACATACTACTGAAGACATTTGCAGATCTTATCTTGCTACATAATAAATTTGGGTGTACCTTGGATGCAACCCTTCTCTGAGGATTTTCTCTTGGACTATAATATTCATAGAGGCAAATCCTTGGTTATAGATCCTGGTTAAGTTAAAACTAGGGATATGTTGATGCATAAGTGTTGTAGGAGGATTTCGGCTAAGCCAGTTTGTTATAATATTGTTAGTACCTTTAATATGTTATATAGAGAAGTTAAATTGATTAAAGAAAGCCTACCATCTAATATATTTAGTGTGACCATCTTTATGACCATGATATTTTTCTCTAAAGGTCAAAAATCTAGTAAAGTCAGTTTTTACAATAAAGTGTGGTAGATGTAAAAGTTTTAACATAAACTTCTCTAGACATTTATTTATAGCATAAATCTCCTTATCAGAATAGATCCACTTGAGAATATCTAGACTAAACACACCACTATAGAATTCACAAATGAATTCTTTATTTTCATATATACAAACAAGTACTCCTCCCCATGCAATATCAGAGGCGTCAGTATAAACCAAAAATTGTTTTGATTTTGGGATATGAAGTTATGGAAGTAAAGCCACCTTAGATTTGATTTTCTAAACAGTGGTTGTGTGTTCATCCTTTCACTAGAAAGCTTTTTTTTCTAGAGAAGTTCTTGAAGTATAAACCTATCTTCACTAGAGTTAGGATAAAAGCTATTTAAATAATTCAATAATCCCAAAACTACTTGAAGCTTCGATTTGTCAAGATTTTTTGGAAAACTGATGACCTTTTCTTTTATGTGTGGCTAGATTTACAATTTAGAATCTTGGATAATAATTCTAGTAAAATTGCATTTAGTCTTGCAGATCTAAATTTTTGTATCTGATAAAATAATTATTACATTTTTTGCCAACTTACAAAATTATGTGAGATGGTAGTAATGGTCAGTAAGAGAATCACTAAAGATTAGTATATCATCAATATATACACACACAAGATTTGAAGTGCCTTTTAAAATTATATCCATATGGGCTTGATAAAATGATGGGGCATTCATTAAGCCAAATGTCACAACAGTCCACTAATAATGGCCGAATGGGCAGCTGAACCCTGTCTTTTCTCTATTTACTTCTTTGACCTTGATCTGATAAAAGCCTGACTTGCAGTCAAATTGAGAGAAGTGTTTACATGTTGCTACTTTCTCTAAGAGATAGCTCTTATCAAGGATAGGATATGGAAAGGGTTGAGTAATGGCATTTAATGGTCTGTAGTTGATGACCATTTTTTCTTTCCTCTTGTCTATTCTGAATGCTTATTCACCATGAAAGCATAACAACAATAAGGAGAGATGGATTTTTTAATGAAACCATTACTTTATAATTCCATTATATATAGTTCCATATCATTGTAATCATATGCTGGAATTGGGATCTTTTTCCCAATCTTCACATGTTTTCCTTCGATGAGTTTAATGTTCATCTCAGGCATAAATTTGGACCAAAACTGCTGAGAATTGTTAGAACAAATAGTGGTTCTAATTTTTTCTCCTATGGCTTGGATTTTAGTAATAATTACTATCTTAGGTGTTTGGGTCATTGAGCTTGGGAATTGTTTAGTTGCATAGATAAGGTGAGGGATCTTAAGCCTTTCATTATCTATAGTGAACACGATACTCTTATTGGTTGATCCATAAGATGAGTATCTATTGATAAAATCACCACCTAGCAGAATATCTATAGGCATTCTATCTAAGGCAAATAAATCACCTTGGAAGATTTTATTTTAGATCTGAAGGGATTGCTGGTGTTTATACATGTTACATACAAAACTATTCCCTTCGACATCTAGACTTTTGTAAGCTAGAGTATCGTCTAATGTCTTCTAGTCATTGATGATTTAGGATTTTGTAAAAGAGAGAGAAGCTCCTGTATCTATCTATGCATCTACCAGTATGACATTTATTTCTAAAGTTATGAACTGAGCAAACTTGCCGTTAATCAACTAAGTAAGGTAGGCTAGCTATGAAATTTCTAAGGGAGTAATACTAGTACATACCAATTTTTGTCTCCCTGGGTCTTGCATAGCAGCTTGCTCAGAATAGATGACTTCTTCTTCTTCTTCTTCTTCTTCTTCTTTAAGATTATTGCATTCTCCTTGACAGTAATCTTGGTCTGAGTAGAAAGAGCTTTCTACTTCTTCATCCTTTTCTTGTTTTGTTAGTGTGGGTAATAGAACATCCCACTGTGGCTCTATTGTTGGTGCTGGCATTTCTCTTGGAGGTTTTATACTGGTGAATTTATTCTTCATCCAAGAGGCACTGGGCTTGAAAGAGCTCTAGAATTGCAAAGGAAGATGTTGAGGCCTTTGCAAATTTGGTGGTATCCTAGGCATAGAGGGTTGTGTCCCTCTATTAGATTCTTGTCTCCTGTTATGTCCTATGATCCTTGGTTGAATGTCTCATTCTAGGACTTGTTGGTGGTGGCAAGACTAGTTGCCATGTGCTTCATATAGAAGCTATGAGTAGTCATGATGCTAGGGCTATTGCATATTGGTAAGAATTGCTCCAAATCATTAACAAATGATTTGAGATCATCTACATCATCATCATCTTTGAAGTCTTTAGTAGGGAGATCATCTAGAATTGGTTCATAGATGTCATCCTAGAGGTAAAGATCTTTGTTGAGATTGACTATATCCCACCATGCTACTATGTTGGAGGTGAAAATGGCTTTAATAGTAGGGTTCTTACAATGGCATTGTGGGGCAATATGGCCAGTTTCCAGCAAATATAGCAAATAGGTTACTTGTTATGAGGACGTGGAGTACGACATTTTTTAAGAAAATGTTGTGGAGGAGCATATGAATGTCTACAGGGAAAAGAGTAGTGCTTGAAAGAAAGATGGGGATGGCACTTCTTTTGCTATTTACGAGGTTTGAAAAATGGTTAACACCCAAAAGGGCCTATTTCAGGGAAAATAGGAGTAATTTGGGAGGCTTGATGCTTTGTAAGCTTTTGGATAGTTTTAGTCTCAGAGACTAATTGCATGGCATGTTGCTTGGCAAAGTCAATAACATCAGAAAGAGATAGATCTTCAATGGTTAGATTTTTTCGATCTATATAAGCTATGACTTTATCGATAATATTATAAGGCAAAGCATGCAAAAATTTTAGTTTGATCTCAGTAGATCTAAAGCTTTTACTTTCATATGCTAATTCTCTAAATTGCTTGGCAAAAGCATCAAACTATTTAAGGTCATAGAGATCCATCTTAAGAAGCCATTTCTTTGATTCCAATTCTCTATTTCTAACTAGAGGAGAAAACTCATTAATTAATAAATGGTATAATACAGTGAGAGGATCAGGCTGATGATGAACACACTCATGTTGTTCATTTTCAGTAATAGAATCCCACCATTGGGTAACAATTCCCCAAAAGAATTTTAAAGCAAAGACTTTAGTACCTATGGGATCTAAATGAGCATTGACTATGATAACTCACATGGAGTTACACTAGGAAGATATCTCATTTAATGGATTTATAAAATCATCTATATTCAGGTACCATGGCTGGAGTTGGACACGAGTCCTTTGCATCAAAGAAGAACTGGGATATTTTTAATGAGGCTTGAAACTAGAACTAGAATTAACCTCATATGTTAATTCAAGAACTTGTGCTTTAATTTCCTAATCTTGCTTAACTAACCAGTCAAGATTCTCATCTAATGCTGCTAATTTTGTATCAATGGAAGACAACTAATTTTGCATATTTGTATAGACTTGGTTCGTATTGTCTTTAAGAATAACTAGTTTATATAAACTATTTCTAATGTATAAAACATCTTTACAAAGGTCATCAAAAATTTTAGAGAGATGTGAATTAAATCTAGAAATATAGTTCTTACGCTTGAACTCATTTGATGGTTCAACATCTCCTTGGAATGCTATATAAAAATACTAGACAAGACCTTCTGGCTGCTTGTACATTCCTTTATGTGGAGGCCACCTTCCACCTTTATATAGACTGACCTTATTTTTTATATAGAATTCTAGATTATCTTCCCTTGGAAGATTCATTAAAGTAAAAGGTAATTAATCTTTTGGATTAGGTCCTCGGTTGATTTCTTCATCTTTTATTAAGATGTGACTTATTTTTACAGCTCTCCTGGAAGAAGAGGTAGAGGGTCTAGAAGGAGAAAGAATAGAAGAATTATTAACAGAAAGGGACCTTGGAAGAATATTGATGGTTTTACCATCACTCTTATGCATCGTATCTTGACCTTTCATCTTTGGAGAAACATTTTTTAACCAGTCAAGTTTCCAATCAGAAGGATTTCTATAGACTCTATATGGCCTTTTTGCAGTTGGACAATTCCACTAAGTCTATGGGCATAAGGTAGATTTTCCAAGATCTTGGGATGATTAGTATTTTTCATACTATACTCAACATAAATATTTATAAAAGAATATTTAAACTCTTCAAACCTCTCTGTTGCCGTCCATGATCGAGGATGTAAAGAAGTAAAGTTTGGATGTCTTTTGAAGATATTTGAGTATAATAACTTTGCACCAAAATAGATTTTTAATCAATTCTACATTATAAATTTGAAGAATCATGTCTTTTGAAGATATTTGACCATAATAATTTTTCACCAAAATAGCTTAGAAATGATATTCATGGCCTCTCTATTTATAGATTTTTTAGAATGTCTAGAATCAACCTAAATCGTCCATCTCAAGATTGAGATGTGTAGCTAAGGATTAATCCAATTATGAAATTAAAGTTGATAAATAGGCTCATCAATATTTGGGATAGAGGAGAAATTAAGAGGCATGGATGGCTTTGATGAGGCATGGGAGGCATGAATCCTAATATTTGTGACATTTATGGCCTAGGGATGTCTTCACAAGAAATGAGGTCACCTGATGATGCAAATATTCAATATTCACTTCCAAAAATAAGAATTCAACAAGTTTCCATGGAATTATTGATTAGGATCTTGATTTGGATTAATTAGCTCTTAAGCATGTTTTAGTGCTTTGTGCACAAATTACTCAAATTGATGAGAATGCCTTGTTATTGGTCCAAAATTTGATTGAATTAGAATTAGAAGGTGATGTTAGATACATTGGATCTATTATCCCATTTAGGATGTTACTAATAAAAAATAACAAAGGCATGTGTCTTATGTAAAATATTTGATAGGAAAGAGTAATTTAGAGCACCTAGGTGCAAAATTGGCATTTTGACTTGAAATGATTTGATCAAAGTTAGCTAGCCCATAAATTGCATTACCCCATTTAGGGATACCCTAGCCAAAATTGGCACTTGAATATGTCAGTTTCACATCATTTAACTTGTTTTAGTGTTTTTAGGCCAAATTGTGAATTTTGGGTGGAAATTGGCCAAAACCCTAATTGGAGGTTATTGGTGGCCAAATTTAGGTGTCTATAATAGTATTTTGAAACTTATATGGTTTTATAATTCATTCTACTTCTAATTTGACTAACAAAAATAGACCCCAAGTTTGAACAGTTACCTAAAGGGTTTTTAGAAATCACTCTAGCCATCAATGGCATTTGAGTATCACTCTTTAGAATTTTTTTGGCCATGGATTTACCTCTTAGTGACAAATCTTGGTTTTCCTTACAGGTGGGAGCTAGTCAATCAGGAAGGGGTCATTACCCATTTTTTTGGTAGGTCCTCTCAATGAACTAGCTACTTTGGGGTTTTTATGGTACTCTTCACACTGATTTTTAGGGCTTTCACCCAAGCACTTTGCATAGTTAAGCAAATAGGTTTTACCCTTATCCAAAATAGAAGATAAAATCTAGAGCAAAACATAAATGCAATGTAATTGAGTCATGATCTTTGGTGATGTCTTATTTCCAAAATGAAATTTTAGATCTAGAATATCATGCAGAGGGGTTGGGAATGCATCTGTTACCACTTTTTGATCACTAGGGTCTAATTATAGTAAGGTGAGAGCATATAGTGGGTAGCAAAAAAAAAAGTTCTCCTTGGAAAGTGCTTTAATACTAGATGAAAGGATCCTTCCTGATCAAATTAGCATATAATTGAAAATACATGAAATAAACTATGAAAATTAGTAAAATATTAAATGAAACAAATAGAACTAAATTACAATAGTAGAATTGTAAAATCACTGGCCTCTTTGAGGGGGCAACCTCCTTTGAGCAAGCTCAATTTAATACAATTCATGGATGTCTTTGTTGGGACTTAACACTAAATTAAATAATAATTATATTATTGATAACTATTTCATCTCATGCATGTGGGATAAAACAAATATGCTCTAGGGATGACTTACAAAGTATATTCTTCCAAAGCAACTACTATGCTAATAATGTAAATAGAAGAGTAGAACATGTGTTCCTAATAATCTTCTTCTGTGCTTACTTGCATGATCTCAAATTTGGAATAGATGATATCCCCACATAGGAGAATCCAAAAATGTGACAAATATCTCATAGAACCCTCACAATTTTGAGATATAATGCCATTAAATTGCCTTCTCAGAATCTTGTCATAGAGCCAACTATGTCAAAATATGTCTGGAAGACCAACTTTGCTCTACATAACTTTTGTCATACTTGAACACATGATCTTAAATTTATCATAAATCATCTATGCTCAATTATAAACAAACCCATATGATTATATTCTATTGACACCTTCACACATGCAAGATATAACACCATCAAAATGCTCACTCGACTCTTTTTGCCTCATTGCAAAATTGGCTAAGTATGGGAAAACATAGTCAAACTGCTTGAAAGCCCAACTTTGCATACACATAAATTTTGATGCACTACATCACATAATATAAAAATTAGTGAAAATAAACTAGGAACAAAAATGAACAAACCCATATGATTATTTTTTCCTGATACCTCCACGCGTGTGAATGTTGACCTCATCAACATGCTTACTCAACTCTTTCTATCCATATTGCAAATTTGGCTAAGTATGGGAAAAGAATGAATTTTGACTGAGAATCCAACTTTGCACCCTCATAACTTTGACCAAATTTAGATGCATGACTTGAGATTTAGTGCATAATAAATATGGACTACCTTGATCATAACTATATGAAAAAATCCCCTTGACTCATTCCCACATGGCCATGGTGATGCCATCAAACTACCTACTTAGAATTTTTTCCACTGGACCCAAAGTGTCTAAAAGTAAACTATGATCAACCAAATGAATTCCAATTATGCAAAAAATCTCTAAAATCTGAGATAACATCTTAGGGACCTTTTTCACATGATCCAATCACCATACTCAACCTTGAACATATTTGATCAGTCAAACTCTAATGATCAACTAAGCCAACATCAAGCATACTAGGATAAACACATTATACACTTTTTCATTGTCACATAGGCTATCAAATCACTTCATCCACTCAATAGGAAACATCTATGACAACACCATGACATCAACATGAAAACTCTCCAATAATCTCCCCCTTTGTCATTGATGTCAACAACCATCATATAAAGCAATATATAGCTCACCTTCTCTCTCTTCAAGTAATCCCACAACAAGAACTTTCCAAAATATGAAATTTCTCCCCCTTTGACACAATGACAAGGTGGGAACCAAATAATCTTGAGGACCTAAAAATACTACCAAATAGGAAAGGACCATCTTATAAATATTATATAAACTCCCCCTTACCTTGAGCCTACTTCTTCTTACCTTGACAAACTTCCTCTTACTCCATGCCATTACTGCCCTCAACCAAACATTGAAACTAATGAATAAAGAACACACAAAGCAATAAAATATAATTAAACTCACCAAGAAATATCTAAGAGGGACTCCCCATAGTAACTATAAGAAATTGCATCTTCTATGCATATGTAGATCTCGACACACTATGAAGAACCATCAACATGCTAACTAGCCTCTTCTCTCAAGATACTATAAAGACCACCAATAATAACTTCATTCCAATCACCAAAGAGGAACATTCTCTCAATTAACCTAATACTCACCTTGAAACACACATACCTTGTTCTTTTGGAGAAATTGAGTAAAAAGCACTCTTCTTCAAACTAGGCCTATCTGGCCTCCTTATAGCCCTACCTAAATCTTGCAAAGCCCACTATTTTTAGTAGACACAAATTTAAAACTTTTAAATTCATATCTATAGTAATCTCATATCCCCCATCAATCACACCAATTTTCAACATCAGGATCATCCTTTGCAAGATAATTCATTCACAAACCTACTAGCCAATTAAGCCTTTAACATGAAAAAAACTTCAATATATTGAGAACCACAAACCTTCAATTCTCTATTAAGATTTATTTAACCACCCATTTTTCCCATTAAACATATTAATATGTCTTAAACCTCAACTCATAAAGTATACCAATTTTCTAGCAAAGCCCAAAACCCTAGAAACTCAAAATAAATAAGGTTAACAAACCTCCTTATAGACAACACACACCTTTGAAAATACTTGCACACCTATAGACACCCATAACACACTTATATAACAATATTTTAGCTTCCACACCTTTAGGAACCCATACATCCTATAACCCATTTTAGGACTTGCATACTCATAAGCACAAACTAAGAAACCTGTGAGTAAACAAAAAATCTTCAATTTGTCTTCAACATACCTTCAGGTCATAAAACCACCTAGAGAATTCTATAATAGGTCAACAAAATTTTATATACAAAAATATTACCTCGATAAATCACAAATCCTCCTTTGCCATTTAGGAACCTTCAATCTGACCTTGCAGACTATTCCAACTGAAAAACACCACAAAAACATTTGCTTCTCCAATTGAAAGGAGTCTCTTAAGAAGCATAGATAGAGACACCCTCTATAACTCAATTATATAAAACAAAAAAACTCATATTCCATCTCTTACTTAATCAATATTTATATTTTTTCTTCTTTTTCTTTGGCTTTGGAAAAATAACTTCCTCAACTACTACAATATTCTCCTTTTCTTCTATAATTGAATTGATACTACATGGAGATAACACATTTATTACATACATTTTCATCTATATAATATTCCTTATATATAGGAACCTCATCACTAGGTATATACAATTGATTTACTTTACATATAACTTGATCAATAATAGTAGGATGTTCACTTGGATCCATACTTATCTCAGGACTAGCCTCAACCAATATCTTGGTATTCTCCTTGAGCTTGAACTCTTCATTCTCAATATGAGAATACAATGAGACCTCTTGTTACTCTTCAACTTTTGAAGCATTATCCACCATAAAAAACAAATTACTTAGACCTATAGTCTCATCATGACACACAATTATCACCTTTGGCTTCCATGTGTTAACTTGCCCTTTTTCTTGAACTCTAGGATCTTGATTAAATATATTATATCTTATAGGCCTTTGCTTGAAAAACCTAGAAATTTGACCTATTTGTTCATAATTTTAGCACACCATACCTTTTGTAAGAAACTTATATTGCCTTACCTTTTTTGGACAAAAATTTGCAATGTGTCCTATGTCATAACTAAAAAAACAACCTCCCCTTTTTGAAGAGGACTCACCTTGTCTAATCTTATGTGGAAAATGGTTTGCAAAGTTTCCCATATAAAGATAATTAAATCACTTGATTTTGTTCACACCTTTTGACTGATGACCACCATCATAGTCCCATGCAAATTCATTTCTAACAAGTCTCTTGCACTCTCTAGCTCTATGACCAAATTGATTACATGTATAATAGTAACCATTGAATCTTGCATACCTCATGGCATTTGGATATCTAATATGATTTGTATTTACTCTACCAACACCTTCATTCCTTATCTAATGATTTGTCTTCAAATTATGATTGTCCTAGTTCACATTAGTCTTCATCTTGTCTTGAGTTATGGTATTTTTTTATTCATATCCAAGACCATTTCTATCACTAGAATGCTTTTGACCACTCAAAATATTATCTATATCACATGAGCTCTTTTCAAATCTCACAAATGTCTTAACTTTACTAGTTATCTTTTCTAAATCAGATTTCAAAGATTCATTTTTAGAAACATAACTTGAACATTCATCTTCTTTAAATTTTAGGCTTGTAGAAAAAAAATCCAATTGACAACTGAGATGCTTGATCATATCTTCATGCTCCTTGGTGCCTTCATTCAATCTTGCCTCATACACACTAAATTTATCCTCATAGTCCTTGATCTTATATTTCATCTTCTTATTGATCTTCTTCTCAATCTTTAGTTCTTCAAAAACATTCATCAAAATAGTCTCACAGTCCACCTCGTCTTCATCATCATCTAAATCACTCCAAGTAGACTCCTAATGTGAACAACTTCCTTCCTTGGTGTAGAGACTCTTCTTGTTTTTGAAGAACTTTTTATTGTTAAACTTTCTAAATCCTTTCTTCTTGTATGTCTTCTTATCTTCATATTGGCCTTCATCATCATTATTCTCATGTTTATTAGGGTACTTCCAAGCAAAATGTACTATCTCTCCAAATTGAAACATTTGAAGGGTAGTTTACCCTTGTATTTCCCTGATCCAATGTTTAATTTATTAGTAATAAAATCAATTAGTTCTTCCTCATCAATATCAAAAATGTCATTGTCTTTGGATTTATTACCTTGGAACTTCTTAGGATTCATCTCTATCTTGAATGTTTCTTCCTTCTTTGGTGGTTTATCATCATTCTTCCTCATCTCATAGGTAGTAAGGGTGCCATGCAACTGATCCATATTCAATTGAGTAAGGTCCTGACTCTCTTTTATAACAGATACTTTTGGATCAAACTTGGGGGATAGAGACCTTAATACCCTTTGAACAATAGTAGTCTCTTTAAGATTCTCTCCAAGACCTTTGATGATATTCACAATCTCATTAACTTTCTACAGAAAGGATGCCATAATATCTTCTTTGTTCATCTTGAGACTTTCAAATTGCCTTTTATGAGTCTACAAATTAGCAAGCTTAACATTTGAATCTCCTTCAAAAATAGTATTCCAATTTTCCCATATTTCCTTTAAATATGTTTAGTGAATTACTTTATTTAACTTAGTTTTTTTAAGACCACAAGTGATGGCATTCATTTCCTTAGAGTTGTCAAATAACTTCTTTTTTGTAACACTAGATAGAGGAGTAATATGCGTAGCATAACCATCCAGAATAGATTTACATACATAAAACCCTAGGGACATAATTTATACCCTCATCCTAGCATTTGAAAAATCATGATTGGATCCATTGAACATCGATGTTTGATTAGTATATAAACCAACTTTCACATTATGACTAGCCATTATACCTTGGATCACCTTCAAGATATTAAGACTTTACCAAAGGATCTATTTTGATACCAATTGTTATAGGTAAAATCACTAGGGGTGAATCAGTGAGCCCAAATAATCCAACTTAAGTTATGATCTTTTCAAACACTTAATTAGTTACCATAAGCATTCATGAAGCATAAAAAACATTCACATCAATGAGCAAGAGAGAAAATGCAAGATCAATCACATAACACATAACATATGTGGGAAACCCTATTGGGGGAGAAAACCCACTAGAACCTATAATTGGACTACTATCCTATAATAACAAGATCCAATTTAGACCATCTAAAAATGATCAAAGAACTACAATACCTATTTAGTGAGACTATAATCTCACAAGGTGTTGCCACACCTATCTATATGTGTAACAAAAATAGCTAGACTTGTTAGCAAGTTATACCTTACAAGTAGGCTAAAACCACCTTATATTTTGAGCTACCACAACAACACCTATGAATACAGCCACCTCTAAAATGATGTCAAAAACACCTAATGATGGACCTCTACTGATCACACTTCACCTTCACTCACACTTAAATAGTAAGTATAGTCCTCATTCTATTATACTCTTCAATTCATCCTCAAGGCACTCTACCCCTCCTTCACTCCACAAAACACACACAAAAACCTCTCTCCAATCGCTCCTTAATCTTTCATACAAAGTCTAGAACCCATCATCTTTGGTTTCATTATTTATAGAGCAATCTTAAGAATCAACACATTGGTAAGCCATTAGGAATACCTTAGACCTTAATGTATCTCTCAAATGAAGACATGGCTCAATAAACTCTTCATAGGTTGTCCATAACATCTATGGGTCACCTTTAAGCAACTACACCTTTTAATAATGCCTTTGTAGCTCTTATAGGTCTCATGGAGACCTATTCACCCACTTAGCACACCCTTGAGAAAAAAATAGAACACCAAACCACTTTAAAATACATGGGTCCATTCATTATGTCCCCTTCAACATCTTCAAATGATCATAGTCAACTTAGCTCACCTCTGTGTATGCTCAAAAAACTCAAACACATACCTTACACATAGGAACACTATTACCAAACATGCAGTCAACTTATTAAGCATTGTTCATACTCAAGATAGATTGATCACACCTCCAAAATCCACATAAATCATCTTCATAGAGTTTACAACACTCCCAAATAGAAAATTCATCATTAGACATCAAAATAACATCAATACAAGATTGAATATCCTTCTTGAGTCACTTGTAGAACAAGCATGAACACACAATCAACTTTTAGGCTCAATATCTTTGAATGTAGTCACTTTTAAAAATTCAAATCTATATATCTAGATCCGCCTTAGAGTTATCTACCACTTTGATTTTTATAGCACTAATAGATTTGACTTTTATCAAAATATATGGTCAAAATATAGAGATCTAGTTTTTCACCATGTTAAATTAAAATATTTAAATAACAGTCATAGTTAACCTTCAAACACAATGCTTGAATCTCATGAAATATCAACTTGGATCGAACATGTAGCATTGATCTTATTTAATATTTAACACATAGGCACCAATGCTTAGATCATAAAACCTCAATTAAGTTGACCTCATCTCATGCAATTTGGGAACTTTGACTCAATGTGCTCTGTTGATCTTTGTGGATCATTCAAGTCTTTATTGATGAATTCTCACCATTCGATCAATCTATACTAATGTTCACTCATCATTGGATCCTTATCCTATACCTTTTCTTAATCATTAAATAGTGTGCACCTATCTTCATCTCATTGCTTCTTGAATTCTTAGAGAAATGTGCACCATTGATATTGCTTGAGCTTTAACTCTTTTAAAATGACTAAGTATGGGGACCCTTTCAATATGCCTGAGTAGTTATTTTTGCACCTTAATATCTTCTTTTTCACTTACTTGCATGATCTCAAATTTGGAACAGATGATATCCTCACATAGGAGAATCTTACCATGTAATAAATAGCTCCTAGAATCATCATGCATGTAAGATATAACACCATTAAAATGCCTACTCAAAGTCTTCTATCATAGAGCCAACTATGTCAAAATATGTGTAGAAGACCAAATTTGCTCCTACATAACATTTACCATGATTCAATGCATGATCTCAAATTATCTCAAAGCATCTATGCTCAAAACTAAATAAACCCATATAATTAGTTATAGTGACACATTCACATGTGTAAGATATAAAACCATCAAAATTCTCATTCAACTCTTTCTACCTCATTGCAAAATTCACTGAGTATGGGAAAACATAGCCAAACTACCTAAGAACCTAACTGTGCATATGCATATATTTTGATGCGCTATATTACATGATCTAAAAATTAGCATAAATATACTAGGAATAAAAATAAACAAACCCATATGATAATTTTTTATTTACACCTTCATGCATGAGAATATTGACCTCATCAACATGGTTACTCAACTCTTTCTGGCCATATTATAAATTTAGTTTAAGTATGAGAAAATAATGAATTCTGACTAAGAAGCCAAATTTGCACCCTCATAACTTTGACTAAACTTCAATGCATGAATTAAGATCTAGTACATAACAAATATGCAATACTATGATCAAAACCATATGACCAACTCCCCTTGACTCATTCCCATGTGGTAATGGTGACATCATCAAATTTCCTACTCAAAATTTCTACCACTGAACCCAATGTGTCTAAAAGTAAAATACGATTAACTAGATGAATTATAATTGTGAGCACAAGCTTTCAAAGCTTAGATAAAATATTATGGACCTCTTTCACATGCTATAATAACCATACTCAACCCTAAACACTTTTAGTTAGTCAAACTCTAATGATAAACTAAGCCAACATCAAGCATACTAGGATAAACATATTGCACACTTTGTCATTATCACATAGGCTATCAAAGCACTTAATCCACTTAATAGGATACCTCCATGACAACACCATGACATCAACATGATAACTCTCCAATAGGGGGTAGCATGCATGTTATGCTAAATTCACTAGTAGCCTTGTCCTTCCATTGGGAAATGGAGTCATTTACACTCAATTTCAGACCTGACCAGACCTTGAGCATAACAAGACAAGCTGATTTAACCTTAAAACACGTGAAATAAAGATAAAACACACAAAGAAAGGAAACAAGACTCACACATGTGTTATCAAACACTTAGGGAACACAATAACAATATGAGCAAACTAACTATATACAACTAACTTGAAAATAAATTCTTCCTCTTGGATCAAAGGGGAAGCTTGTAAAATCTCTTACTCCATAAAATGAAGAATGGTATGAAGAAAAATTATTCTTGATCCTTGGTCTTGTTGTTTTCATATTTTTCTTGAATGCATATCTTCTTGTCATGTCTTCAAATAGAATTATAACTACAAACCCCTATGAAGGTGAATTCCTCTTGTGCTTCAATATTCTTCTCATGATGCTTTTTTATGCTTGTGCCTATCTCAAACATGATCACTTCTTGATTCATAAGAGTAGCTTCAAACATGGTACTTTAGAGATTATCACATAGTCCTTCAAGAAGTAAGGAACCCTTAATAACATCCTTAATCTAACCAACATGAGGTATAGGCTCTTGAATAGCCTTAAATTCATTACAAACTTCCCAATATTTATGTCATAATCCCCCTGGGTCCATGAAGGCATTAGTAGCCTTATCTTCTATTGGTTCTCAAAATCCAATCTCTTGCTTGTCTTGAAGAATTTCCTCATCATATATTGCTTCATTATGGTCTTTGAAACATATTGGCTAACTAGGAACCTTGCATTCTTCTTCATCAAGTTGACTTTGTTTTCCTAGAGGTGAAAACTTCTCAAAAACTTCATATTCTTTGAACATATGAAAATAGGTCTACCACATATCCTTCTAATCTCCTTGAACCTACTCATGAGACTTAACAAACTTAAGAAATATGATGTTCCTCTCAAAAGTATTTTCTTCCATGTCTCTATAAACCCCTTCATTAGCCAAGGTAGTAATCTTGGCACTATCTTAATGGAAAACTATAGCTTCATAAAGAACATCTCTTTATTCATTCAAAAAGATTTATTTATGTTTGTATTTAGTAATGGGAGTACTAATTATGAATTATTTATCATAAAAACTTGAATCATCTTCATCATCTACATGTATAGCTTGATCTTCTTCACTTACCTCCTACAGGATAGGTTCCTCTTCAAGAAGGGATGTGGTGGGAGGGTGACGAGCAAGTTCATGAGTTGGAGAGGGAGTATGAGGTGTGGTGGATGGATCATGAATGGGATTTGGAATGGAGGGAGTACTATTAAAACTTGAAAAATTGGGAATGATGGATTCTCGAAGAAACTCTTGTAGGGAAAGCAAATTTAGTTGGGAAATGGAAGGAGAATTATCTTCAACAAGAACTTCACTTTTTGTATGGCCTTCTTGAGGATTTTACACAACTTTAAACTAATTTTCACACTTCTACACTAAGAACTCATTCTTATTTTGAATATCTTATTGAATAGATATCCAAGATGGAGTAGTTTGAGGTACTTAAAGAGAGTGCAATGGGTTTTAAACAAGATCAATGTTTTCTTTGACCTCAATCTCTTGATTTTGGCTTGATTCAAGCCCTTTCATATTCAATTTTAGCTCTTTGATTTGCCTATTTATATTCTCCTGGAATAGCCTCTATTGAAGGTGATTAGTAGCTTCATGAGTATAAGGGACATAAGAGAGCTGGTATGAGGTAAAAGAGGACTTTTTAGGAGGAATTGGAGAGACTTGCATAATTCTAGATTATTCCTTAACTTCCACTCCCTAATCTATGCTTGTCTCACCTTTCTCACTCCATGACCTCACCACTTGATTCTAGCTTCGAGTCTTAAAAGAATTCTTAAGGGGTTCTTGAGTAAGGGGAGTAGCATTTTGGTTCTCGAAAATGGGCTGATCAACAATAATATTTTCCTCATTTTGAATGCTCTCTTGGATTTAATTCCAATAAGGAAAGGTTTTAGGAACACATGAAGGACTTGGAACACTTAGAAGTTCACTTGGAAAGGTTTTTTGGGGAAGAATGGGTGGCATATATGAAGACATATAAGCCTAATGGAGTTGGACCTATTGTTCTTCATGGTCTCTTATCTTATCCTTAATCTTTTGAATGAGACCACTCACATCCATCATCTCACTTGAGAAGCTTTGCCAGTTTTCTCTTGCAATAGGTGCATATTCTTATTTTAATAGCTACAATGAAAATTTCATGTCATAAAAGAGATGACTAGGAATATCTTGACCATATTCCCTTTGTGTGTTAAGGTCTATCATGTACCTCTCATATCATAAGATAATTTGTTTCAAATTTTAAATGGATTGATTTGAGGAGTGACTATGGACATTTTGATTTTGAGAAGGTTGATCACATGCAACATCATGGTCATGTAGAGGGAATGTAGGTTGAACATAGGATTGATATGACTCATGACAAGGATGATAAGGATTATAGGATTGATATGGATAAGATTTAGGTAGATAAAAATATCATAGGATTGATAGGTAATACTATAGGATTAAGGAATTTCACCAAATTACATGAAATTTAACTCTACTAAAAACTTAGCCATAACAACCTCATCAAGATATTGAAATGTCTTGAAATGAAACACAACTTAATTTGAATGAGTGGTTAGGCTGATAGACCTATTGATGGTCAAAATTGTGCTTGTTTCTAACACCAACAATGGGAAGTTTCAAGATGTGGGACTTGTGACTTGAAACAACCTCCAAATTTTTAAGAAGCTGGTCTCTTCTTTATATCAAGTGTATACTGGGAAAAGGGATAGGAATTTTAACAGAAACACAAATGTAAGAAAGAAAATCTAACTATGGCAATGCACCTGAATGTAATTCAACCCTTAATCTGGGCACAATGAAACTCTATGTAAGATTCAATTGCATTTAAGAGCAAACAAGGCATGATCAATGTAAAAGATAGAAACAATAGAAATAGAGGCTCACATCATAGACTAATTTTGAAGTGATACAGAAAATATCAACAAAGGCACATGGTTTAATCTTCTTATTTGAATTCTCTAGTCACATAAGAGGCACAGAAACATGCACAGTTATATAAACTTTCCAACTCAAGAAAATGGAACAAAGGCAAATGATATCCCTAATCACAGCTCTAGAAAGTCTAAAAATCTTGACAACGCAGCCTAGACTACTTTTGTAATGACACAAAAAATATCAACAAAGGCACATGATTCAATCTTCTCATTAATTCTCCAGTCACATAAGAGGCACATAAACATGCACAGTTACATAAACTTTCCAACTTAAGAAAATGGAACAAAGGCAAATGATATTCCTAATCACAGCTCTAGAAAGTCTAAACTCTTGACAATAATTTTCTCAAAAAATCTCTCTGGTATCTCTTATCCCTTTTTTGGGTGATCGCTGCACCCTTATTTATAGCCTTGGATTCACTCTAGATTGTCTGTGTGTTCCCAATCTAATGGCCCAACTGAAATCTAACCAAACTGGAAGTTTCTAATAGAAGATATTTCTTAGATTCTAAAACACTCCATCTTTTAGCAATTCATTGGTTGAAACATATCACATGACACTCCCTTCTTTTATATGGAAGAGGACACTTGGTGTGTTCCTTGAAAACCTTCTTATTACTAGAGAATGACACTTGGGGTGTTTTGTAACACTTACTAAAAACACGTGACACTTTTCACGTAACTTATACTCTTTTGTGTCTTTGCTCAGGAGTGTTCCACCTTTGACACCTATCACAATGAGCTTCTTCAAAAATTTAACAACTTAAACAAAAAATAAGACCCATAACATTTCTCGCCTAGCAACTTTTTAAAAGGCATAAGGACAGGTGGCAATTTCTGCTTGCCTCAACAAAGGACACATGGCAATCTTTGCTTTACATAACTGGGGATATGTGGTGATCTCTACTACTTTTAGCTACCTTTTGAGAAACCTACAGAATGTGACACGTGTTGGTCTCCTCTTTACTATGTTTATATTATAGAAACAATTGGGCCTCATTTCATATTTACATGGACAATGACACCTGGTGGCTTCTGCTTGCTTCAGAAACAAAACTTGAGACCCACCACAGTTTTTCCTATATCAGTGAAGCAAAATGAATATAATTTAGATCTCGACACATGGTGGCTTCTACTCTCTTTAGCTGGGATACATGGCATCTTCCATCACTTTTAGAAAAGCAAATTGAAACCTTCCATCATTGCCACTTGGCACTTTCTGCCTGATCCTAATACTTAGCTTGTTAAAACCTTCCACTGAAAAGAGATTTGAAATGTGGATGCTGATATGAAATGCAGATGCTGACACTTGTCATGTTCCACTGAGTTGCTATGAGATACGTGGCACATCTCAACCAACTTATAAAAATTATGAAATGTGCCTCAATCGATGACATTTGGTAGCTTTCGCTTGACTTCAACACTTAGACAAAAATGAATCAAAAGGAAATCAAGCCCATGCTCTATTTCAAAACTTTGCCATTTAGAACCAAAGTATGTGACAAAAAAATTTTGTAGCATGCAACTGAAAATCAAAATGAAATGTAGAGTATTTTTTACTCTACATTTATTGATGACTCCAAGGACTTTTGAGCTTGCTCAAGAAGAAACCATAACTCCCTCTAGAGCAAAATTTCAAAATTATAGCTTTAACAATGATGTTTGGTAGGCAAATCACTCATCGTCAGATAACCCTTGCTTCTTATATAATTCATTGAAAGCTAAATCAATGTTAATAATATCCTTGCATGAAAAATTCTACAAAATATGAACTATAGCCTTCAATTTGAATTTGAGCTGGGAAACAGGAACCGAGACAACTTCTACTTCAGGGACTGATGAATCATCCCTTAGATCTTGGAAAATTATCTGATCATTCTATTTTGCCAACAACAAAGGTTCAATTTCATCAACCATTAGCACTATGTTGTCATCAAGAAATGGAGAAGGAAGACCTAATTGCACTAGATCTTCAATATGTTGTTTCATTTCACTGATTCCTTCTTTCATAACATCTAGGAGCTCTCTACAATTGATGGCTACAGAATTGCAACTGAGAACCTCATTCACTCGCTTAGCAGTGACCATTATATTCTCAATTCTTTCTACTAACAACATTGCATTTGTTACATCATAAAGATTTTGTAGTAATTTTTAGAGTCTACTACTCTCCCAAAAACTGTAGCCAAAGTGTTTGCAACTGAATTCTCCACCTTTTTGCACAATTTCTATTCATTTAGTAGGAAGGTGAGAGAAGGCCTAAGCTGAATAATCTCTAAGGATATTCTTTTCCACATGGATTCATAGAGCTCCTTCACCAGACTTAACACTCTGACATTCCTTGGCCTATTGGCCAGCTCCAGTGTCAATTGTGTTTCTCTCTGTTGCTTAGCTTGAAATTGGGCTTGTATAGCCGTGATATTATTTTGTTCAGCCAACAACTTCTGTTGTAATTGAGTAACTTACAATAGGTGTTCTTTGTATTTTTCTTGCAATGCTTCCTTTTTGTGCCTTAGGGTTGTTACTGCATCCTTTACCTATGTTAGCCCTACCTTTAAGGAATCATTTTGGGCTTGGACTACTCGGTGAGTCTGAAGAGAAATAGTATCTTGCAATTGTTTATTTAGATTCTATATTTCATTGTCTTTCTTATTGATTTTTGTGGTCAAACTGTTACAATTTGCCTTTTCCTTGGGTAAATCAACCTCCATCTTTTGTAGCCTCCTTGATGTCTTCAAGTAGTCTTCAAAAACTACAGAAGTAGATTCAATTAGCAGCTCAATTTTGTCTTGTGGCTTGAGGAGGGACATGTTGATGGCCACTACATTCATCTTGTAGTCCTCTAGCTATATCTGCTCAGTTGGCTTGATTATATTTGGTGACAAATGAGTTACCATCAATTGTTGCTGAATGGGGTTAAATTGTGACTGCAGATGGGGTGTAGCCAATGCCTTATTTTCCTTGATCTTCTTTTTCTCTCTTTGGGCTTCCCTTGCCTTCCTAGTAGCATTTGTTTGGATCTAGAAGGTAGAAGGAGAGGCAATTGCCCACTTGCAAAAGGATGTCCCTATGGCAAACTATATTGAATTGATAATTGTTGGCTATGGGCAATTTGAGGGGAAAGTTTCTTGGGAACAGAGGAGGAAAAATGAGGTAATGTTAAAGCTTGAGGTGCAACAGATGGGGCAAATTGAGAAATGGGAATGGCAGAGGTGGTAGGGGATGTCATCTAGCTAGATGGAAACATCATGATAATAGGAGAAGAAAGAGTTTGAGAAGGAGGAGGAATAATACTTACTTGAGGGGCAATGACAGTAATATATAATTGGCATTGTGGCGGGTCTACCTCCTCTTCTAAATCAAACTAAAACTGCACCCTCTTTCACTTCTTGGGTGTCTCTTCTTCTAGTTGTGTTTCTTTTCCTTTCACATCTACTACTACCGTCAGTGATGCTTGTGGAGAATTGGGAATTTCAATAACTGATGCCGATGGGGAAGCTTTTGGTGGTGAATGCACCAGACTCTTTTACTTTTCCATAATGTAGAAAGATTGAGGCCAAAATGTTATAGTTATTGTAGCTGTAGTTTACCTTGAGGCCTGTGACTCTTGGCTTGACCCTGCTCTGGCTTTTAGCTCTACACCTGGTGTCGATAAATTACTTGTCTTTAGGCTAGATACATGGGAGAGATGGCACTCATCCCAGAGTTCTTCCCATCTCTCATCTGAGTCCATGTTCTCAAAAGAATGGGTTTTTTGACAAATTTCTTGCCTATATTTCCAATAGGCTTCTATTTTCTCAGCATCTCAATCTTTATTCTTTAGTGTCCTTTTTAAGCCAAAATTCATTCTAACTTTAGGATCATAATCCCTCTGCTTAACATAGAATGTTTCCCAGGGTCTATTTTGTGGAAGGGGCAAGTCTGTTAATTCAACATAAAATCCAGGAGTATCTTCTCTAGGATTTTTCCTGCTTTCCTAAAAAAGGTGGCCTTCATGTGCAATTCTAGTTGCAACCCTATTAGTACTTATCTAGGAAGCTATGAAACCATTTGGGTCATATACCCATTTGTCTTCGACTAGTAGGAAACCCAGGAAGGCCAATTTTCTAAGTAGCAAAATCTCAACATCTTTGGCTTTTAATACCATGCAAGTTGTCATCCATGGAAGGTCATACATTTTCCTCTTCCTCTTCCCAGAGCCATATTCAATGTCAACTATAGATACCTACCTTCTAACTTCTAAGAATGCTAACCTAAGAGTCAAAATCTTAGGTAGCAACATTGGTTCCCCATAAAAACCATAGACTCTTATAATTGTATGGTGGGATCCAAAATAGAAATCACAAGGAATTGGGCAATTGGCCAGAAGGTTTGAAACACTTGGGAATAATCTATTCATAACTGGTTCAGGGCTGAGGTGACAAAAAGTAGGGGTAACAAATAATTCCCAAAATTCATATGGGTCACTAGTCTTTGACAAAATATGTGTCCATGCAGACATGGGAATGGTCCTTTGGAGATCAAAACTTGGGTCATACATATCAAGATACATATGTTGGTCAAAGAGGTCAGAGTTCTAAAATAGCATGAGGTGAAACAAATAAGAAGAGTACCTGAAAACCCCTTTTGATTTTAACTGGGCTAGTTATTCCACCATTGAGAAAGCAATTTGTTCAAAAAAGTCAAGCCTATACTCCTGAGTTTTGTCAATGGTCTTCAACCTGAAGAGGATAGCCATTTGTTTTCCATAAACTACCATATCATCTTTCATGTCAAAGATGAAAGCCATCATAGACAGTGCATCTTGGCTAGCTTATGTGAATTGGGCTCTTGTTGCAGGGAGTGTAGGCACAGTAGTATCATCATCTCCCATTTGCAATTTGGATCTTAAGAACCTCAACAGGGTATTGATGTTTGCCCATGTTCTTTGCATTTTAACAATAGTGGGAAATGTAGCTGTCTTATCGTGATATAGGGCTAACGTGTCCCTAATATCCTGTGGTGTGATTTGGACCGTGAATGGACCCTATTGAATGGTGCTTGAGGGTGCATGGAACAAGTCTGCACATAATTTGACCAAGTCAGGGCATGGATGCATAGCTAGGAATATGAGTTGTGCCAGTTGTGAAGTCCATAACCTCATGGAAAATGTCTCATATTGCCCTACTCTGGGCCTCTAAAGACACCTTTGATGTGCCCCTTTTCTAAGAGTTTTGCTACTTTCTCTTTGAAGGATTGGGTCCATGACTCCATCTGCGTAATCTTTCATCTTTTCTGGGTCATTGCCAGACCAACTTTAGGGATTTTAGTCTGCAGATAGGTCTTTAATGGTTGCACATAAGCTGAAGCATATGACTTGCTCACAAGAAACTTGTCAAGGGATTCATGCATCCCAGCTCCTTGTTGTGAAGATTGTGCTCCCTCCATCTCTATATCTTTTCTGTGATAGCTGGTATGAACTTTCTCAAAACAAAAACACTTTCACTAAACAAGTTTACTAGGAACTAAAAATGCAAGTAGCAAGATATTTTCTCATAGATGCAATAATGTTTGAGAACTTGTAAGCTTTAACT
The DNA here is from genome assembly GCA_037957365.1 of Torreya grandis. NCBI lineage: Eukaryota > Viridiplantae > Streptophyta > Pinopsida > Cupressales > Taxaceae > Torreya > Torreya grandis. The sequence goes on along the minus strand of JARHVA010002253.1, from coordinate 115,694 downwards.
ATTGCTAAGAGGTATTTATTAACCTATCAAGTCTCAAAATGTCATTAAAATTGGATAACCGTTAGCAAATCTTACTCAATATTTATGGGGCAGTGAGGTGAACATGTTATGCAAGTGGCAGCGCAAGGTACCTTGGGGATTTCTAAATATTTGGGAGACATTCAATGTATTGAGAAATTTTAAAGATTTTGAAAAACTCTCTGAGTTGCTGACTACGTGTTCAAAAAACACTTATTTAAAAGAAAAGTGAGAAAACAAAACAATACAGAAAGGGGAAACTATCTAACTATATTAACCAAGTATCTTTATCTCCCCCCTGGATCAAAAGAAGAATTTCTAAAGTCTCCTTCATGACAAGTCAGCTTATGTTGTCGAACAAGTGGTTGAATTGGATGTAGCTCTGGTGGCTTGCTCTCTTTGTATTTCATATTGATTGGCCTCTATTCGAGTGAGTCTGAGTCAAACATGCTCCCAACATATATAACCTCTTCTTGTTCTTGGAAGCTTGTCAAATGTTGGTTCTTGATACTGACATGTCTTATCAAGAAATTAATGACTATTTGTTCATCAATAAAATCCCTTTGATATATATCATTTATTGGCTTATCTCCTTCTGCCTCAAACTCAGGTTCTATTACATGATCATCCTCTTTAATGATTTCAAAATTACCAACCTCTCAAAAGGATAATTCTAAAAGTTTTCAATAATTTTGCATATGTAATTGAGTCTCAATGCTATCTTATTCATCTGCAACCAGCTCACAGCCTCCTTGAAAAGTAGTATAACTTGATCCAATGATTTCAAACAAATCATTCAAATCATGATCAAGGCAATGCCCATGCTTCTTCACATCATCTTGTAAAGTAAGAAGAAAGTCAAAAATTATCTCTTCTTCATCAGAGATTAAGGCATACACTTGTGACTTCTCACTTGAAATATGGAATTCATGTTGAGATACCTGAGGATTAATAAAAGAGATCTCTTTTGACTTTTCTTCCCTTAAAACATTTGGGATTTTATGATCTTCCTCAAATATGACATAATTACCCAGACCCATGGAGTCATAATTTCCATATGGGTCACTTTGCATCATAGCTAATAAATGATCATTTTCCTCTTCTTGATCATGTTCAGTCCATTAAGCTAACTCCTCAACAAAAACCCTTTTTTCTTTATTTAACATAGCATGATCTGCCTCTAATTTTGATATTGGTTCATTGGTGATGTGATCCTTTGATAGTGGTTCAGATAGAATTTTCATCTTTGAACCATATCTAGTTCTTAGAATTAAGTGAAACCAGTCAAGAGACATATCTCCTCCTATCTTGGCTATAAAATCTCTTGATAAACATAGGTCAAATACAAGAGATATATCTATGACTACTACATCTTGATTTATAATTATATTGGGACAAGTATATAATTGTAATGGGAGTTGTTTAATTCTCCCTATTGTTTGTACTGCTTTGCCATCTAGCTGCATGACCCCTTTAGTGAGTGGCTCATATTTTATCTTTAAAGCATTAGCTATCTACTTAGGCATAACTGTATTACTAACTCCTGAATCTATCATTGCATTATGCAACAGTTTCTTGCCAACTATCAAAGTTAAATAGAAGGGATCCAGTTTGGATTTGCTTACCTCTGGTGCATTATTCACTAGGGTTTTCTATAAATGAACTGTGTCTTTGAGCTTTTATTTTTCAGTAGGTCTTTCTTTGATAATAGTACTTTTGGGCATTGCTTGGCCTTGTAGAGATTCTTGTAGTAGTGTCTTCTATTCTAGAATAGCCATTATATCTCATATTGATACTTGTGCTGGGGTCTTCTTCAATTGATCCACCACATTTATCGGTCCTAGAGTCTGAGTTATTTGAGAATAAGGATATCTCATTTTTTCTTGAATTTTTGGAGGAATCACTTGATTCTGCATTGGCTAAGGCACTTCTTGTCTGACAATTGTGTTTCTTTGTCCTTGAAATGGAGGATTCTCTATGACTTGACTATTTACAACTTTAGGTTGTTCCACCATCCTTCTCTTTGATCTAGTATAGTAATCATATTGCACCACTGGTTTCTTAGAAGTGGAAGCTTTGTTCAATAAAACTGAATCTTCATCTTCAACCCATGAGAATAAAGCATGTTTCGGGGCTATTTCTTCCTCTTGTTGTAAAGACATACCTTGCATTTGAGCCACTAGGACTGAATTTTGCATACTAGAATATTTATAGGCTTGATTGTCACTGGAACTTGCAAACTATCCATCCATTATTCTATGCTCTGCTACCTTTTGTTGTATATTATCTATGGGACAATCTCTAGGCATATGAGCATTATTGCAAGGGAAACACTAGGCATTAGTGTTATCCACATAATTATTTTTCCCCAGAATAATTTCCCTATTTGAATTAGGAGGAATAGTCTATGAGGGTGTAGGGATTGCAACTAATTGGTTTGCTGGCTGTGGGTTATTTTGCCTTGGAGGACCCTGGTATTGGTTTGGCTATGATGAGAATCTATTTCCTTGATAGCCTTGAAATGGAGGCCTAGGGAAAGGATTCTATTTTCTTTTTATACTAATCAGCTCATTAGAAAATGTCCTTAAGATATTCTTGATATCATCTAGCTCAAATGACTAGGCAGGGACAATTTCTTTAGTAGGTGGTTGAGGATATGTGTACATAGACATAGGTGGGGCTATAGATTTAGGGGATTCTTGAGGTAATGGAAAGGAAATATCTAGGAACATGGGCATGGGAGGCCTTGGAGACAACTTTCCAGCATCTATCAAATTATTTTTAGCTCTGACTGCATAATCATAAGCCTCTGGCAGAGTCTGACTCCAAGTGACTGAATCATAATAGATATGTCTGAATTTAAAGATTTAAGATAAAACACTATATCCATACCTAGTAATGGTCTAGTTGTAGTAGGGATTATTTCCCAAGTCTTTTGAAATTTGGAGAACAGTCATTGCTTCTTGTGGTGCCCTTTGGATGGTAATTAATTGCTATAATAAAGAATACTTATCACCCTTCTCTTTAAATCTTTCAAAGAAAAGATCTCTGAGCTGATCCCATGTAGATATGGTATTTGGGGTCAAAGATCGATACCATTCTAGAGCTTTCCCTTTAAAAGAGGCTGCTAATAATCTTATGGCCACATTTTGCTATGTGACAACATGTATAGCACAGACATCTGATACATCCTACAGATGTTCTTCAGGTGTTTTAAAATCTTGCCCACTGAATTTGGGCAAAATTTTCAAGGCATTGACTGGGATAGGGTCCCAAGTGGCTGGTGCTATTGGGAGAATCAATGGACTACCAGTGTTCCAACTTGCATAATTTCTTGGGGCTATAGGGGCTCCCATATTTGCTCTTGGTATTGGTATAAACTGGTTGACTCTTCTTCTTGGACTAGTTACCAAAGGTGGCAAAAGAATACCTAGATTTATAGCAAACTGAGATTTGGTTACTAGTCCATAGCTCTGACTCCTCATAGCTCTCTAGTTTATATGATCTTGAAAGAAACTTCAATATAGTGTCCCATTGGGAATGTCAAAAATTGTTGATGGTTAAAATTGTGCTTGTTTCTAACACCAACAATGGGAAGTTTCAAGATGTGGGACTTGCAACTTGAAACAACCTCTAGATTTTTAAGAAGCTGGTCTCTTCTTTATATCAAGTGTATATTGGGAAAAGGGATAGGAATTTTAACAAAAACACAAATGCAAGAAAGAAAATCTAACTATGGTGATGCACCTGAATGTAATTCGACCCTTAATCTGGGCACAGTGACACTATATGTAAGATTCAATTACATTTAAGAGCAAACAAGGCATGATCAATGTAAAAGATGGAAATAATAGAAATAGAGGCTCGCATCATAGACTACTTTTGCAGTGATACAGAAAATATCAACAAAGGCACAGGGTTCAATATTCTTATTTGAATTCTCTAGTCACATAAGTGGCACAGAAACATGCACAATTTTATAAACTTTCCAACTCAATAAAATGGAACAAAGGCAAATGATATTCCTAATCACAGCTCTAAAAAGTCTAAAACTCTTGACAACATAGCTTAGACTACTTTTGTAATGACATAAAAAATATCAATAAAGGCACAGGATTCAATCTTCTCATTAATTCTCTAGTCACATAAGAGGCACAAAAACATGCATAGTTAAACTTTCCAACTTAAGAAAATGGAATAAAGGCAAATGATATTCCTAATCATAGCTCTAGAAAGTCTAAACTCTTGACAATAATTCTCTTAGAAAATATATCTGGTATCTTTTATCCCTTTTCTTGGTGATCTCTGCACCCTTATTTATAGCCTTGGATTCACTCTGGATTGTCTGCATGTTCCCAATCTAACATCCCAACTAAAATCTAATTAAACTGGAAGTGTCTAATAGAATATATTTCTTAGATTCTGAAATGCTCTATCTTTCGATAGTTCATTGGTTGAAATAGATCACAGGATGCTCCCTTCTTTTAAATAGAAGAGGACACTTGGCATGTTCCTTGAAAACCTTCTTATTACCAAAAAATGACACTTGGCGTGTTCTGCAACACTTACTGAAAACACACAACACTTTTCGCGTAACTTATACTCTTTTGTGTCTTTGCTTAGGAGTGTTCTGCCTTTGACACCTATCACAGTCTGCTTCTTTTAAACTTTAACAACTTAAACAAAAATAAGACCCATAGTGTTTCTTGCCCTAGCAAATTTTTAGAAGGCATAGGAACAGGTGGTGATTTCCGCTTGCCTCAATAAAGGACACGTGGCAATCTCTGCTTTACTTAACTAGGGATATGTGGCAATCTCTGCTAATTTTAGCTACCTTTTAAGAAACTTGTAGAAGGTGACACGTGCTGGTCTCTACTTTACTCTATTTATATTATAGAAACAATCGGGCCTCATTTAATATTTACATGGATAATGACACCTAGTGGCTTCCGCTTGCTTCAGAAACAAAACCTAAGACCCACCACAGTCTTTGCTATATTGGTGAAGCAAAATGAAGATGATTTAGATCTCGACATGTGGTGGCTTCCACTCTCTTTAGCTGGGATACGTGGCATCTTCTGTCACTTTTAGAAAATCAAATTGAAACCTTTTGTGATTACCACTTGGCACTTTCCACCTGATCCTAATACTTAGCTTATTGAAACCTTCCACTGAAAAGAGATTTGAAATGTAGATGCCGATATGAAACATGGATGCTGACACTTGTCACATTCCACTGAGTTGCTATGAGATATGTGGCACATCTTTACCAACTTATAAAAATTATGAAAGGTGCCTTAGCTGATGACACTTGGTAGCTTCCGCTTGACTTCAACACTTAGACAAAAATGAATTAAAAGGAAATCAAGCCCGCGCTTTGTTTCAAAACTTCATCGTCTAGAACCAAAATATGCGGGAACAAAATTTTATAGCATGGAATTGAAAATTAGAATGAAACATAGAGTATTTTTTACTCTACAAGACCCAAATGATCATGTATAAATTTAACCATCAATGTTTTGAATGCCTCTAAAGGTTGATATGCGAAATAACAACACCAAGAATTCTTCCACAACATTGGCGCTTAGTCTCACTAGGTATGCCAAACTTGCTATCAATAAAATTTGCACCATTTGGAAGGTAGTTCAAGCCTTCAAAATATTATGTAACATGGAAACACCTCAAGGTTTTGGGTATCTTATTAGAGAGGTGAATCTATAGGTTAAAGGGTTATCTCCCCTTAATGAATCACTTAGGCTCAAACACTAATCTATCAATTACTAGGAAAATGGAGAGAAATATACTCTAATAGAGGTGATTCACCAAATATTATTTGACCACTACCAACCAACTATAATTTCACTTCAAACAAGAGACTATCCTATACATGACACTAATCCAAATCTGCTTCTCTACATTGATTTTTTTCATGAAGGTTTGTGAATCAAGCTTGATATAGGAGGACTAGTTAAGAGGTCATGACATGAAAATAAAACTAAATAAACCCATACACACTCAATTTTAACATTTCAAGAGACCTACAAAAAATTATTCCAAACTGAACATGAATGTTAAACAAGGTTAAACATGCCAAGGAAACAAGACTATCACTTAGAAATATCAACTAATCAACCCTTCATATTGAAACTATTCCATGGATAAGGTAAAAAAAAATTATTACTCATTTATAAAAGGATTCAAATAGGCAAAGCCTCACCATACCCAGGTGGAGGATACTAAATTAGCATATCAAGGATTAATATAGAGAGAAAGTGAGAGAAGGAAAGAAGGGCATAGGAGGGAGAGAGACAAGTATACAAAAATATTTACATTAAGAAAAGAGTTTTAAAATTCCCCATAATCTCCTCAAAAACAAGTTTTAGTCCTCTAAAAATTCTCTTCTGCTTCAAGTGGCATGGAAGTTTCAAACTTTGCTTGACACCTTAATTAGCTCTCCAAAATTACCCTTTGCTTTAGCTTGTGTAATGACAAGTGGCCTTATTGATGGTCAAATAATGTTAAGTTACATATTTTCTCTACTATTTATACCTTTTTATTTATCTCTAAAATTTCTTTTTGACACAACACTTCATTTTCTTTCTAGGTGTCTAGAAATCTCTTCATCTCATTTGGCCAATCTTGCTTACAAGTGTCAAAACTTGAATTTAATATTATCCAACTAAATATATCTCCATATATGGCCTATTAAAATCATATCATACCTTCAAAAACTCATTTTTATGTCTCGAACTACCCTCAATAATTTGTTTTACACCAAAAGCTCCATTTTGGCCTCATTCTTTATATCCCTAAAATCATACAAACTACCTTGTGTAGAATATTTTTAAAAGGATATTGAGAAACTAATAATATATCTGAGCACCCAATATCCCCTTACAGCTTCATGTCAAATTTCATGTCTAAAATATGAGTGGAAGTGCCCTTTTCTTACCTTTCTCTCTCCTAACTAGGTCTAAATTAGGCCTCCCTACTTAGAGACTAAAGTTTGGATCCAAAGGATTCCCACACATTTGAAAAATTAAATAAACATTTTATTTAGTTTTATGTCCTATTTATGATCCTCCATTTCAATTTTTAGCTTTTGACACCTTTTACGAACCTCTCAACAACTTGAAATAGCCTTCTTTGGTCCTTTTCTATACACCTGTAGCTTGAAAGTACAAAATAGTGATATGGGGAGGTGATCAAGGGAGTTTTTAACATCATACATGTTTTTTTATGTATTTTTCAATTCATATAGATGCACAAAAATAATATTCTCTCTCATGAGGTTAAAACTAGTCTATGTAGGCAGCTTGTGAGTGCCTTGCACTCGTAAGGATGATTCCTAAAGGACAAGCTTTTGATGAACATACAAAAGAAATTAATCATGATTTTCCATTTGCGTATTATTATTCTAAATAACTTTATCAACCATGCATCCTTTCATGGGAGATATGAACATGTTTAGGAGACACTCAATTAATAAAATGTGTGTTTTTGAGGTCTAGAGAGAGATGTGGCCTATATGTGATGTTATAAGTTTGACTTTGAGTTTTAAATGACCTCCATAGGTCTGAGACATATACAATTAATTGATCCCATTATTATATTTTCACATCTCTTCTTCAAACTCTCTGCACACACCACAGTTTATACCTAGGGTTCTCAAGCCAACTAACACATATTACCCTAGTTGATTGTGTCTATTTCATTTCCCATATATTGTAGGATATAGGAATTAATGGAATTATTTTTTGAAATAATAACACCTAATTATATTAATTATGATCTAAATTCCACATACAACCATCTTCCATCACTCAAAGTCTACACATAGTGCTATATGCAATATTTTAGATTCAATAGGTCTTCTAACATTGTCATCCCTTTACATTCACTGAGGAGATTATAAAGAGTTCATGATTAAATTTATGAGATCATCCTCATGCAATTTTATTCTTTATGTTATATAGAGTTCATGATATATCTTCAAACCAAGCAAATGTTTCACTCTTGACAAGGCAAGCATGATTATTGCCTTATTTGGTTGAGTATATATAGGGTTTGAATGAACCCTATTTAATTAGAATTTATGATCATGTCTCAAGTTTCATTTTATTCTCATTACTCCATTTAAATTATAGACTTAAAAATTAATATTTAACAAGCACCCTCCTCTTGATTTTGAAGACAAACTAAACCCTAGTCTACCTGTAGGTATCTATAAACTATGTATGCAGAGTTTTGGTGAACTTTTCAAGTCATTTTATCTTTGAAATATCCCTTATGTCAATTGGAATTTGAATTACCTCATTAACTTGTTTGATAATCCAAATTAGGCTTCAATTCTCCTTCATGAACTCTGCCTTCACACAAGTTTACACAGACTTATATGCTTAGTCTGGGTTCAATAGTCCTTCCCAAGATCTCATCACAAGGTTGAAGGTTTAGAAACTTATTTCTATCCTCTATAGGGTTTTTTAGGACTTTATTAAACCCTTATATTCATTCCATCCTTAGATATCATATGAAATGTTTCACATCTCCAAATAGTCTTGATTATTTGTTAAGAGTCTCTTGGCTGTAGATAGTGGTTTAGGTGCATAAATTATAAGCTTGGGATGAGGATATTTTCAATAAAATCCATAAAAACTAGGATACTTTGACCAAAATTTAAAATTTCTTAATAAACCTCTCAATCTCTTTGCTAACAAACTTTCATGGCTCCCATATGTCATTTGTTCCTTCATGGTTATAGGTGATAGTGAACTATTTGGCTGTAGGTATGCCTTGTTATGTTAAGCATTAAATGGGTGAGGACATCCTATCCTATGAGTTTTAAACTCATCAAATTTGAAAATATCACACCTATTTAACCACTCAAGCCCCTACCATGACATTCTTGATACATACTACATCAAAACTCTCATAAAAAGCAAATATATAGGTCTACAGACCTATACGTCTACATTCCTATAGTTTAGGCCTCATATTGGTGAAAGAATGATTTTTTTTTATTAATATCACCCTTATATAATGTTTCATTTCTTTCACAATAGGGTCAATATTCTTATAAAACCCTGACCAAGGTAAAAATAAGATTTTTCAACTATATTACACAGGTCATATATGCATAGTCCTTAAGATAGAAGCACAATGAAACTTGGAGACTAGTAAAGATAGTAATAAAATGGTTGGAGAACCTTATCTAAATTTAAAACATGTGGAAACATATTCAAAAACATTTGGATGTATATGAACCTTGCTAACCCCTCAAAGAATGGATAAACACTGGCAACCACTTGCACACTATGCATAAGATTAACTTTCTTTCTTGAATAGTGTATATATGGGCTATATGGTGATGAATAATGAATTAATAAGTTTTTTTATACCTATTAATATCCTATTAGTGTTCACCTTTCCTCTATGAATTCATAACTATAACTATGTTGCCTAAAAAATGAGATAGTGGGGTTTTGAGTCTCAAAAAAGTACATTAGCTCCTTAGAGATTATTCATAAAGATAAGGATCTCAATAAAAATACAAATGAAACTAATTATAATCCCATATGTGTATCCAACTCTAGCCAAAATCTTAGCCTCCAACTCTACCTATATGATCTATATCATTCATCTAATAATAGCCTTCATAAGCTTGTGAAGGGAAGATGGAGGAGAGAGAGAGAGTTAAATGCATATTTTGGACTTGAAACCTGATCCAATTATGGAATATTCATTTTGGAATATGAATGGACATTATAAAACCATTTTTCCCTACAAGTGATCTCAACCAGTCCATACAAATACCTTAACTCCCTTCTTTGGTGTTGACACTCAAGATTCTAGCTTTTATCTCACTTGATATTCAAGTATAGCAGTTATGTAACTACTCCAAGATCCTTTGAAAGTGTATTGTATATATTATTGTAATTTTAAGGCTTTAAAATTCATAAAATTTAGCAAAATCACCCTTTTTCTTCATTAAGCTTACCTTAAAGTCTACAAAAGCACTTTAAATTTTCCAAATCAACATGAAATGTTATAAGAAGGTGATTACAACATAAAATTACCTTTAATGACACCTAAGGACATAAAAAATTTCTTTTCTAACTCTCATCACTCTATGACAAGACTAGACCACTACAAGACCACTATAAGATATTACCTTAATTTCTCCAAAATTACCTTAAATAATAATAATGTCTTATAAAGACTTTTTGAAAACTATTAAGGAATGAAAAAGCTATGAAAAAGGTTATCAAGACATGAAACTCAAGTTTTCACCTATAAGGGTTGACATTTTGACCTTAGGGATAAAAATTGGTCAATAGGCCTCATGTCTCCAAAAGAAATATAAAGCCACAAAATCATTGTGCAATTCTTCATCCTTTTTGTAGGTATCTCTTAATATTTATTCTATTCTCAATGACACTATCTGAATATCATGTCGATAATCCTCCCTTTCTCTTGAACAATTTATGGGTGGGCACAAACTTATCTTAGTCATGATTTCTCTATTACATTCAATCACATCTAATCATTCATTTATACTTTTGATTATGCCATTCCCCTAGGTTTTTTATTATGTCTTGGATGGGTGTATATCATTTTAGCATGATCAATTTCACTCAACATTATCAGTCATTACACTCCCATTTCTAGGAGAACTATATCAGCTTGAGGTTTGCATAGACTATGTAGGTAATGTTGGGATACATGGGGTAGATTAGGTTAGCTTATCCACTATCATTCACATTTTCATTTCCCCCTTCATTCTTATCTTACATTCTCATTATTTTTAAATTTATTCTTATCTTATACTCTCACCATTTTAAAATCCATTCCCATATCTTTTTTCTCTAAAAACTTCATCCTAGTCATGGTTCTCACTTTTATTCACTCCCATTTCTAGGAGAACTACATCAACATGAGGTACCTGATGAACTATGTAGGTAATGCCCATTTACATGGGGCATGTTGATCATTTTGACCACAAGTCAAAATGGGTCAACCCCTTATAGTTAAAAACTTTAATAGGGACCTAGTATAATGTCATGGGTGTTTCATATTCTATTTTATGTCATTTCATATGTTTTTAGCCTTTGTCATGGTCTAGTTCTATCCTTATATCATTTCGTGTCATTTAGGGGTCATTTTCAAGTCATATATGAAAGTGACATAGTTTCCAAGGTGTCCAAGTGTTTGTTTCCTTCCAATGTCCAAAATATTAGAATCCATATTAGGAATGTCAGTCCATATAAAACTTACAGGGTCCTTAATTGAAAATCAAGAAAATAACTAAAAAAGGAGTTTTTACACTTGTACAGCCTATGAGAGGGAATGGAAAGTGGGAAAATCTTTGGGATGTATTTTCAGCTTCCATAGGATAATTTTCATGCTTGACATGCTTTAGAAGTGCCAAAAACCATTCTACTCCTTCATTGCCCTTTTAGACATGTAAAACCAGTCAAAAGTTTTATGCTTAGTACAATCAATTGGAGAACTTTTAGATCAAATGCCTTTTTCCAGTGATAGTACACTTGGTTAGATTCCACTTAATTCTTGGAGTGAAAATAAAGGTGGCTTATTATTTATGAACCATCTCTAACAAGTTGATTGTGTTTTTTTGCTTACTATTTCCCATACCGAATAGGTTTTTCTCTAGTTTGAACCAATTAATATAGTTAAATTTATGATTTTTATTATAGATGATATTTAATATCTCCTATAATGTTTCCCATTCTTGGTTCCATTTTTTGAGTTTTTCTCATGAGCTAATTAGTTTAGTTTGTAAGTTGATGTTCCAGGTGAACTTACAGTCTAGTTCACTACTTCCAAAAGGTTGGGTTATCTTTAAGGGTTTCATGTGGATGGGATATGATTTCATCCATGTTTTCATACCATAAAAATTATCTCCCCTTCATTTTTGACCTTATGACATCATTCCTTGATCAAGCACTCTGTCATATGATGATCACAGTCAACTTTCTACTTGTTCTTAGCTATAGACAGGATGTTTTGAGATTTGATCATGTTCATAGAGGACCAATGAAGTTTAAAAATATTTTGAAAATATTATTTTTGTATTATCAATTAGGTTTGATTCTCAAATTATTAAAAGAGTAAAGTTTTATAGTCAATATTATACATACATAGCTAGTCAACCATGAATGTGCACCTATAGGTGCCATAGAGAGAAGGTAACATTGAAAACCAAGATAATTGATCTTGTTTTAGGTCTTATAATGTTGTGGAATCCATTTATATATGTTTATATAATATGAAATTATTGAATTTATATTAATTATGCACATGTTTCATGTTTATTTACACACACTACCTAGTCTACAGTTTCTATTAATACCTACAGGGGACTGAAAACATTGAGTTGAAGTTTTGGAACTTGTATCAAAACTTTAAATCTTGGAAGAATACATTAAGATTATTTGAGAGTATCCAAACCTCATTTAACTCTTATATCATACATAATGCCAACTAGTTCAACCTCACTACTTGCATGCCTGAGATGTTCATTTATAGGGACCACCCACAAAGATTTGGGGCATGGTCATAAAAATGTGTAACAAGTTTTAAGGCTCGCATAAAATATTTTAGGTGTTGAAAAGGCCATAAAAACCATGTTTTAAGTATTAAGATAAGTTTTAATCTTTAAATCTATGATCAAAGGTGATGACTATGAATTCAGGGATCAAATCCCTAAAACATAAAAATAAAGGCCTAAGTTATTTTGATGATGCCCCATGACCATATTGCACAAAGATTTAATGCATAAAAATGATTATATATTATATCTCCCATATAGTAGAAGGGCCTTGAAAAATTAATAAAACATATTATTGGTTTAAAGGATTTTTTGAAGGTCTCTAATATGTACTTTTGTTCACTTAGTTTAGATAGTGATATCTACAGGTTTAGGACTTTAAATGTCCCCCACACCCAAGGTTGTAATAAAATAACATATATAAGCATGGAAAATGGTAATATAGGGTTTAGGATAATATAAATTATTCTAAAGGTAATAAAATATGTTGTAATTGTAGGGTTTTAACCCCATTGACACCTACAGGTGTCCCTTGATTGAGATAATTGGTCTACATCTGACTACAAGTTCCCATATGTCAATGGTATGAGCTTAAGCATGTAAACCAATAAACATAGAGACACGTGTCAGTTAAAAATGTTTTCAAAGACCTTATATTACCTCAATGTTATATTACATAATTCCCAAGAAATTAAAATACCATCTATAGGCTCTTTTTGCCTCAACACAGTCAACTATAGTTAATTGTAGTGAATAGTGAGCAAGAATTAGGGATTTTGATGTTGGAAAAGCCCAAGAATGGGATTAATAGGTTTTTAAAAAATTTAAAATTACCTTAAAAATTAAAATAGGGTATTTATACAATGTTTTCAAGGCCTAAACTATGTAGGATAACATACAGGTATGGTGCTTTAAAGCAAAACATAGTTAGGAAACCTATAAATTTGACTAGTCAAGGTGAGGAGTAATAGATAGTTTTCAAGGTTTGTGATCATTGGTATCAAATTAAAAGTGATTTTTTAAACTTAAATAAACCCCCATAACATTCAAATAGGGTCAGGGTGTTTCTAATAATGCAATGCACAGTCTATGTACAGACTCATGCACACACTCATCTCTCACAGTCTGCCTTGGAGATTTTATGAAGTTTGAGGGAACTACCCATGTGATAAAGGTATAAAAAATTGTGAATAACATATTAATATATTTAATAATCATATCCAACATCCAAATTTTCTAATAAAATAGGGTAAGTTCCCTCTATTTTGTCTCAGATAGAGGGCACTGCTTTTATATGCAACCTGGTAGATTTTGGAGAAAAGGGATGATAAATAAGGATAGAGACTATTATAAACATTAATGGATGTTTGGAAATATATTTAAAACATGTAAAAACATGAATAACAATACATGTGTTGGAATCACAACAATATGGTTCAAAACACACAAGGTGCAAGTAGACCTACATGGTCTCAACTAGGCCTAAGCCCAACTAGGGGGTCAAATTCATCTCCAATGTTAGGTGATAATTATAATGAGTTTAAACATGTTTTTTTTAAATTTATAAGGTGTTTTTAATCTTATAACTTGTATATAAAATAGAATAAATCCATTTTTGGGATTAAAACCACATCGAGCCTATGAAAATTGAAGAACCAAGCTTGAGTAGGCAATTTAAATTGTTCATATCTTATTGGATAATTTTAGTGGGAGATAAATGATCTTGGAAAATTTGGATAGGGTCCTAAGATAATAATTTGTATAATTTTTTTCAAGTTCAACATCAAAAATCTATGAACAAAGGATAAGAGTGAAAAGAGCATAAAACCCTACAAAACCCTGATTCTTGACCCGATGAAGGAAATGAAGCAAGAGAGATATCCAAATGGAATATAATGTCTTGTGATATGGTTTAATATTATATATGACTCTATAAGTATTCAATTAATCCTACTGAGTTAATCCTTACTTGTATAGACAAGGGGGAATTAGAATTATTTGATTGTTTTTTATGTTTTGTAGGTTCTAGGAAGAGTCAAGATATGAAATAAAATTTGGTATAATTATTTGGATTTTATATAACTCATCATTTCCATTTATTATAGTATAAAATATCCTAAGTGTTTCTATAAGTGCCTTCACTTCAGCCAGTCAAAATTAGCAAGGTGAGAAAGATAGTGAGGAGAGTGAAATCTTCAAGTGAATGGCATTTTAAGGACTACCTAAGGAATATAAGGATATAATATGTATTTAAATATATAATTCACTCATATATATGTATTTTCATGAAAAAATAAATTCAATTTTGATGCCAAGTGTGAGGGTGAGTGAACAAAGGGTTGCTTAGATTATAGGCTGTGGTAACTCATGTGTAAAAGAATTATGATGATTAGGGATAAAAAAATGCATTTTGGAGAATTTATACAACCCCTCCCTCTTATTTAAATCATGATATATATCCATATTTAGTTTTTTAACCTTCCAAAAGGGTGAAATGATGAAGGTAGTTTTTTGAGCAAGCAAGAGGCATCCTACACCACATTTTAGGAGTTTAATGCATTTGAGTGACATTTGTCCTATGAGACCTTGAATGGTTCATCTCCTAATTAATTATCTTACATGTTTAACTTATCCTCTTAGCATGACAAGTTTTCTTATGACTCTTTGACTTCTCTCTTCTCACTTCTCTCTCAAGTTTTATAAGTAAGGGCCATTTTGGATCTTTTCTAATAATTCCACTCCATATATGATGAAGCCATACTATAATGACATTGTATTTTTAATTTTAACGATAAATTAAATTTTTTATTTGAGTTCAACAACATATTTATAAGTGTGAAAAGTGATATATGGTGATGCAAAGTGATAATCTTCTACCTTTCTTCCCTTATCCTCTCATGTTTATGTAAGAGTTCATATTCTAGCATGTAATATGAAGTGTTGTTAACTGTATGAGTCTATATTGTAAGTGTATAATGATGTTTAGTGTCTAAAACTAGACTATTGTTGACTTATCTTGGATATACTTCATGCATCTCACCTCCATATTGAAATACTCAAGTTAGAATCCTTTAGGACTTAGAAGCTAGTTTGTATTCCTTATTTATTAGTGAAGGGAAGTATGTTGATCATATGGAAATAATCTTGGTGTATCACCCCCTTATATTATTTTAATTTCATGAAAATTATATCCCTTTTCCCCCATAAACAAGCACTATTTTAGATGATAAGAATTTCAAGATACATTCAAGGAGTTAGCCCTTAAATCTAAATACTCACTTACACTATAAGTACACCCACATACTTGGAAGTGTTCTCATGTTGCCCAAATATGGAAGAAGTTTGAACACCCCATTCTAGGGTACAATATTTGGTGATAATAATTATGGCATGCCTATTGGGACTAAGGTCCAAGAGAGTGGAAAGATTGTTAGTGTGCCTTTACTCTAATCATATTTTGGAAAAAAAGCAAGTTATGGTGAATCCAAATGAAAATTTCTTATTTTAAGCATCCCAAGTATCTTAGTTGAATATTTTGATCATTTATTATGTCTCATGTAACTTATGAGGTTGATATGAACATCATGGTGAATATACTTATCATAAACCTCCCTATCAACCTTATGATGAACCACATTTTAATCCTCAATTGTCCTATCAAAATGCCTATCAATCCCATAGACCATGTTAGCCCTATATTCCTCCATTTCAATTCCCATATATACATCATGTTGTTGAACAACTTTGAGTAAGGCTACCAATAATTCTATCAATAAATGCCTTCCTATCAACCCCAATATGAGTCTTACTAGCCATACCATGATGCCTATCAACCTCAAGAGGATTCCTATGAGTCTAAATAAATATACCAAGAGGTAAGATGTGAATTATTATAGACTCAAATCCAACAACATAGATCTGGGCTTAATCTACATCATTACCCTCCTCTTCCTCCATCAGCCCCAAATCATGTCCAATCCTTCTTGGCACTTTTACTAGAGTTGATAGATAGTAAAGAAAATATGGGAACATGAGATGATGAGTATGATGTACTCCCTAATAATCTAATGGAATGGTTAAGAATTTTTTTCCAAAGATGTATGAGTGCATGGGAGGTGGTTGAATATGAAATTTAATGGGAGATCAAAGAAAAAATGGACTTGGCAAAGAAGTGCCTTCAATGTTAAATAGATAGGCTAAGTATGTGAGAATACAAGGAGCCTAAAAATTAATGTGCTAATATTAAAGAGTTTTAATAAATCTATTGGTAAGGTGTAACTTATACTTATGTATATTTTATTCCTTTTAATCAGCCCAAAAAATCACTTCCCTATAAGTTTAATAGTGCAATTATCTTTCCTAAATCCATTCACAAGCCTTCTCCTTCACATACACTCCATCTACAATTCATAAACCTTCAACTATCCCTCATATACCATCTCCTTCACATGAATCTATCCATCAACCTTTTACATCACCCTTTCTTGAGAAAGAGACCATTATGAGGGGAAAAAATGAAGAGGAAAGAACCCAAGTCATAGCTAACAAAGAAGATGTCATGAGTGACTACATGGAAGAAATCACCATAGGGAATCCCCTTAGTGAACACAAGATCAATTAAACCTTCTTGAATGAAGAGAAACTTATTGAATATTCTTCTAAAGATGTCCATGAATAATGTGTAAAAGACTTAAAAAGAGAGGTATTTTAAGAAGACTCCATATCTGATCATGAAGTTGAGGATGACCATTTCAAGCATGAAGTTGAGTGTACTATCAAGGATGAAAGTGAAATTCAAGTCACTCTTCAAGAGGTTGCAGTCCTATAAGAATTTATTGAGACCAAGGTAGAAGTTTTTGTTCTTGAAGATGACTCAATACCTCATCATGATTTTGAACCACCCTTAGATGCTTTGTATCATGAAGAACATTGGCTTGATGACCTCATACATCAATAAGAGAAGGTTAAAGAGGTAATGGTTCAATATGACACAAAAAGTAATGATGATTAGCAAAATCAAATGGAGCTCTTTCAAGATCTTGAAAATATTTTCCAAGTTGAGGGTCAAATACATGACAAGGTGAATAAAGAGTCTTATATGGAGGAAAATGATGAAGATTGGGTAGAATATGCAGAGCTCCTTGATGAGATTGAAGAACTTGTAGCTGAGAAGAAACCTAGTCTTATTGAAAGCACCATGGAAATCAAGAAGATATGTATTATTAAACCACCATTGGAGGTCATATTTGAGGAGCCATATGATAAATTCGAGGCTATTTGGATGCAATAGGAGTTCATTTCAATAGCTAATCTAATTGGAGATGATTGGTTTTCATTAAAAATTAAGTTAATGATGTTGACAAACACCATGAAGAAGATGAAGGGATCAATGCCAAGGTACAAAAGGATACATGCCTCATTCATTAATTAATGTCATGAAAAAAGAGAGGTTTAAAACTTCCCCTTTGATCTAGGAGTAAGTCTTTATTTCAACTTAGTTAATGTTTGAATTAGTTAGTTTGGTTTTTGTGTTTGTGTTCTATAAGTGCTCATAAAGCATATGAGTGTTTCTTGTCTTGTGTTTTTTTCTTTTTTTTTAATATTATTTGGTGTGTTGCAAAAGGAAATTGTGCATCAAACTAGTGTACATGTGACTCCATATCCTAATGGATAGGATTAGGCAACTGGTCTTGGCATATCAAGCATACCACCCTTGGGAATTCACTAAGAATGTTGATCATTTTGACCACAAGTCAAAACTGGTTGAAACCCTATTGTCAAAAAATTGAATAGGGGAGTAGTATAATGTCATGGAGTGTTTAATGTTTTATTTTTTTCATTTCATATGTTTATAGCCTTGGTCATGGTCTAGGTCTATCCTTATATCATTTTATGTCATTTAGGGGTCATTTTAGAGTCATATATGAAAGTGGCATGGTTTTAAAGGTGTCCAAGTGTTATAGTTTTCATTAAAATGTCAAAAAATTCATATTACCTATTAGGAATGTTATTAAATATAAAAATTATAGGTTACCTAATTGAAATTAAAAAAATAACTGAAAAGGAGTTTTGACACTTATACGGCCTATGAGAGAGACTGACACATGGAATAATATTTTGAGATGTCTCTTAAAATTCCTCAATATTATTTTCATGATTGAAATTAATTGGAAGTGTTGAAAAATGTCAAAAACTATTCTAATCCTTCATCACCCTTATAGACATGTAGAACTAGTCAACATGTTTATGCTTAGTACGATCAGTTGGACAACATTCAGATCAAATACCTTTAAGGGGTGATAGTAAACTTGGTTAGATTTAGCTTCATGATTGGAGTGTAGATAATGGTCACTTATTATTTATGAACAATATCTAATAAGTTTATTATGTTTTTCTACTTACCATTTCCCTTATCCTATAGGTTTTGCTCTAGTTTGAACCAATTCATATAACTGAATTGGTGATTTTACTTCCAAATTATATTTATTCTCTCCTATAATGTTTCCCATACTTGGTTCCATGTTTTAATATGTTATCATGGGCCTATTATTTAATTTTTCAATTTGATGTTATATGTGAATTTTTAGTCAAGTTCACTACTTGTAGAAGGTTGGGTTTTCTAAAAGGGTTTCATGTGGATGGGATATGATGTTATCCATGTTTCCATACCATAATAATTAGTGAGTGTAGAGAAACATGAAACATGTACATATATAATCATGGAAGATGGTCCTATAGGGTTTAGGATCATATCAATGAGTCTAAAGGTCATAAATGATGTTGGAATTGTAGGGTTTTAACCCCATTGACACCTACAAATGTCCCTTACTTGAGATAACTGGTCTACATCTAACTACAAGTTCCCATAAATCCATGGTATGAAATTAAGCATGTAAACCCCAAAAAATATAGATAAATTTTAGTTAAATAGGGTTTACAAGACCCTATATGATATAAAGGGTATATGACATAGTTATAAAGAAATTAAAAGACCATCTATAGGCTCTTTTTGCCTCAAGACAATCAACTATAGTGAATAGTGAGTGACAATTAGGGATTTTGATGTTAGAAAATCCCAAGAATGGGATGAATAGATCCCAAAATTTTTTAAATTACCTTAAAAATTTAAATATGGTATTTATAAAATTATTTCAAGTCCTAAACTATGCAAGATAACCTATAGGTATGGTGTTTTGAAGCAAAACACAGTTAGACAACCTACATATTTGACTAGTCAAGGTGAGAATGATTAATGGAAAGTTTGATAAGGGTTTTTGATCATTATAAACACCTTAATAATTATGTTGGAAACTTCAATAAACCCCAATATCATGCAAAAAATGGTAGGGATTTTCCAATAATGCAACACACAGTCTATGTACAGACCCATGCACACAATCATCTCTCATAGTCTGCCTTAGAGATTTTATAAAATTTGAGGGAGATAACCATGTGATAAATGTATATAAAAATTTTCAGACCATATTAATATATTTAATAATCCTCTACAACATCCAAATTATCTGATAAAATAAGGGAAGTTCCCTTTGTTTTTTCTTCGACAGAGGGCACTCCCTTTGTATGCAAATTGACAGGTTTTAAAGAAAAGGGATGACAAAGAAGGATAGAGAATATTAAAAAAAATCATGGAGGTTTTAAAATATATTTAAAACATTTACCAACATTAATAACCATATAAAATGGTTGGAAACACAATAGGGTGGTTCAAAACTCATAAGGTGCAAGCAGACCTACAAGGTCTCAAACTAAACCTAAAGCCCAACTAAGGGGTCAAATTCATCTCTAGTGTTAGGTGAGAATTATAATGAGTTTTAATTTTTTTTTTGTATTTTTAAGTGTGTTAGCTTATAAATTATAGAAAAAACACAAAAAAAGAATTTTTGGGCTTAAAACCACATCAAGCTTGTGCAAATTAAAGAACCAAGCTCGAGTCGGTAATTTGGATTTCTCATATCTTATTGGATAATTTTAATTAGAGATAAAGGATATTATAAAAGTTATATAGGGAACTTAGATAATAATTTTTATAATTTATTTTTAAGTTCAATGTCACAACTCTATGAATAAAGGCTAAGAGTGAAAAGAGCCTAAAACCCTACAAAACCCTGATTCATGCCCTGATGGAGGAAATGAAGAAAGAGAACTATAAAAATGGGCCATAATGGCTTGGGATATGGTTAAATATTAGAGATAAATCTTCAAGGCTTCCCTCCATTCTACTGAGTTGTTCCCTACTTGTACAAACAATGGGGAAATTGGATTTATTTGACTATTTTTTATGTTTTGTAGGTTCTAAGAAGAGTCAAGAGATTCAATCAACTTTTGGACAAGGATTAGGATTTGAGATAAATACTAATTTAAATTTATTTTATCATAAAATCTCATAAGTATTTCTATAGGTGCCTTCACTTCAGCCAGTCAAAAATGCCAAAGTGAGCAAGATAGTGAGGAGAGTGAAATCTTTAAGTGAATGGTATTTTAAGGCCTACCTGAGGAATATAAGGCTATGGGAGATCTTATCATGTGAAATTAACTCTTATAACTAGATTTTAAAGGAAAAATAAAGCCAATTTTAGGGCCAAGTGTGAGGGGTGAGTGAAAGAGGTGTTACTTAGACTGCAGGTAGTGATAACTCATGTACAAAAGAATCTTGATGATTAGGGATGTAACCAATGCATGGTGGAGAATGTATAAAACCCCTACCTCTTAGTTAAATCATGATGTATATCCATAGTTAGTTGTGGAAATTTACAAAAGGGCCAAATGATGAAGGTAATTTTTTGAGCAAGTAAGAGAGTCCTACACCCCATTTTAGGTGTTTTATGCATTTGAGGGACATTTTTCCTATGATACCTTGCATAGTCTATCTATGAATTCATCATGATACATTTATAACTCATAATTTTATCATTAAAATTTTTCTTATGACTCATTTAATTATCTCTTCTCACTTCTCTCTCAATTTTTATAAGTAGTGGCCATTTTGGATCTTGTATACTAATTCGATTCCCTGTATGGTAAAGACCTATTGGAATGACATTGTATTTTTCCTTTTTAAAATAAATTTAAGTTTTTAATTGATTTAAAGAATATTTTTCTAAGTCTATAAAGTGATGTATGGTGATGCAAAGTGCTAATCTTCTATCCTTTATTTCCTTATCCTCTCATGTTTATGCAAGAGTTCCTATTATAATAGGTCATATGAAGTGTTGTCAAGTGTATGAGTCTATTTTTAAGTGTATAATTATCCTTAGTGTCTTCACCTATCCTATGGTTCACTTACCTTGGATATCCTTCATGTATATCACCTCCATATTGAAATAATCATGTTAGAATCCTTTAGGACTTAGAAGCTAATTTGTATGCCTTATTTCTTAGTGAAAGAAAGTGTGATGGTCATATGGGAGTCATGTTGGTGTATCAACCCCTTATATTATTTTAATTTCATGCAGCTTCTATCCCTTTTCCCCCATAAGCAAGCACTAGTTTAGGTGATAAGCATTTCAAGATACATTCAGGGAGATATCCCTTAAATCTAGAGGCTCATTTCCACTATAGGTACACCCACATACTTGGAAGTGTTCTTATGTTTCCAAAATATGGAAGAGGCTTGAACACCCCCTTCTAAGGTACAAGATTTAGTGATAATAGAGCATCTATGGTCATCTCAATGACTTATTCTTTCTTATTCCATTTCCCTCTAGGGGTAGTCATACAAGAGTAATGTATTACTATCATATTCATGCATCGATGATTATTTATTTGTTATTGATTTTAGTTATGAATTTATGTTTAATTTGATTGTTTGATTATTTGTTTATTTATTTTAGTACATTTATTATTATTTTTGAGTAATTATATTTTATGATTAGGTCTTGATTTTAATATCTTGATTCTAAGTTGTTAACAATTTTATTTGAATTAATTTTGTTATATATTTGTGTAATACACTATGATTTACACTTAGGTCTTGATTTTTCATATCTTGATCTTGAGTTGTTAAGTATTTATATCTAAACTAGTCCCTACACAAGTGGAAACAAATGTTTTCTTGATTCATTTTATAATTATTATGCATATTATCATGTACAAAATTAAAAATAAAGTGAATGAGATAATTATTTATAATGTCACATGAAAATAAAGCATCTTCATGAACCATGGTTACATGTGCTCTTATACATAACTGAGAACATCATCACATTTTCCATTATCAAAGAAAATCAATTGAATAATATGGATACATATATGGTAATCATGATATACATCTATAAATGAGCATATAAATAGAGTCATAAACATTTTACATCATGATCAAATGCTAAAACATCATCAAAATCAATCACATTAGCTATCTAGATTAAATACAACATCATCATGGAAATTATATACAATATAATCATGGTAAACCTAAGATAATTTGCATAAATATCAAATATCTAATCTAAAACATGAGTCAACATCCATGAAATTAGAAACAACATTCTATATATTAAATAAATATTATATTCCATATAAATCATGTGATAAAAAATGAATATCTATGTACATCTCAAAATTATTACTATACATCAAGATATATACATCAAAAAATACATAATACAAATCTATAATAAAAAAATAATCTCTAACTCTAATCATCCATAGGAGAGCTCCTATATGAACTTTCCTACTAAAAACTCTACCTTATACCATGTGGTGATGGTCACTGTGTTGGGCCCCTCATTTGATCTCTTTAACATAATAGTATGACTTGATTTAGATGTGTGGATAGACATCTAGTTTTGAGTGTGATCTCAAAATATCAGTTCCCTAGCCCGTACTGATACTACTAACTCATAAAATATGATAATATCTGGCCTCATCCTTAGCCCACAATGCACCATATTTAGCCTACACTAGATCATTTATTACTCTGGACAACCCCTGCTCTACCAAAATCTATATACTTATGTCTCACTCCCTATGGAGCCTCTATACATTAGTCTTAACCTTGTCCCATTGACTAATAGCTATGAATATCTCCACATACCCTAGGGTGAGTTGGCCCTAAATGGATGCCATTTGGTCAACATAAACCCTTAGTGCAATAATATCCACCTCTCTCTTTGATATGAGATACTCCAATTTGGTGATCTCACCTTGTAACATGGTAGTCTCACCTTGAGCCCCTAATAATCATATCTACAACTTAGTTATCTCCTCCTTTAACCCTAATATCTATATGATCCTAGTTGCTATCTCCCTCTCTAGCCTATCTATAATATCTTGGTTAGCCTTTGATATTCCTAGATGAGATGGCCCTTATTGGAATAAAGCATCCCTCTATCATATATTTACCCTCCTATGATAATAATACTCAATTATATGTCCTATACATCTATTTTTCCCTCACCTCCATCTGGGCTAGGACCCTCTCCCATCTCCATTTCCTTATTTAAATACTCCACACTACTATTGCTAATACTATTGTTATTAGTAGTACTCTTGGAACTAGAGTCTATAATCATAGGTATCACCTATTATACATACATGCTAAGGTGGTGCATGTATCTAAAGGGCCACCTAAAATGGCATATTCCCTTGTACTTGTCTAAGAACTGGACTAGCCTATCTCTACTAATGTAGCCTTGCTTGTTTACCCCTTACAGGCCTAGGTCTAGTAAGCTTCACTAGTCTCAACTATGCCCACTAAGATGCATATGTGTTAGTCATCCTTACATCTATATACCTCCCTCATATGCCCATGCCACTAGATGTAAGGTTAAGAGGATACTAGATACTACCACTCTAGGTATGGTAGGCCCCCACCCACTAATATCTTAAGTAACATGGGAAAAATAGTGAGGCCCATTAATTACATCCTAATACCACCTAAAATTGCTCTATAGATGATCTGACTAATATTACTCAATTGTGAAATTATGCTAACATGTAATATAACATGAATTAGTCATGTAATATGTCACAATACTATCCTCTCACTACACTAAATGAATGTGCATGTATGGTCACCAAAAAAAGTCCCCATCAACCATCTCATTGATATATGTTTAGTATAAATATACATATCCTTAGTGCCCTTATCGACCCCCTCCTATCAAGTACCAACTATAAACTAGTGGATCCTTTGGTTTATATTGTCATCTATCTCCCACTAATAACTCTATTACATTATGATCCTGGGCTTATATTTAAAGTAGTGTGTATGGATTGATGTTCCTAACCTAATGATAGGTCATCATATGTAAATATTTAAACAAATAGGAAAATAATACTAGGCCCCAAACAAAGCATGAAAGTGATTTGGTACATGGAATATAGGTGATGTGACATGATGCGATGGAATATTAGTGATATGGCATGTAGATGATGTGGCATGCAGGTGATGTGGAAGGTAGGTGATGTGGCATGGCCCATGAAGGGTCTTTTATGTGATTAGGTTGATGTGAAAGGAATGGGGCATATCACTTAACTAAGGGACATGGTTTTTAATCCTTGGTGATTCACATGTGTTTGTCTTGTGGTGTGAATGATAAGGGTTGGTAATATGGAACATTTCTTCATGTCTCCATGATTAAAGCGAGTGGTTAAAGTCAAAAGGTTATTGCAACACCTTTTAAACTTTTGTGTGCACAAGGGAAAAAGAAGACAAGTTGCTACTATTAATGAGTGTCCTCACATGTGGAGTGCAGTGAAATATTTAGAGTCACATGGAGGTGGATATGATCTTATATAAATTGGATGATCTAATTTATTAACCCTTGCATATGGATACAAACTTTTTTTTATCATTATTCACCCCACTAAAGTGTGGCACATTTTTGGCTACCCATGAGTTTTTATTTCCCTCTCTCTTCTCTCATTTTAATTATATAAAGGTATAAGTTCTCTTTTATATTTTTTATCCAATGGATCACTCTTAGATCCTTTTAACCTTAGGCTTGCATGCTTGGATGTTTATGCTTGAATCTCACCATGAATGCTTTGGTTGTAAGCATGGTAATCCCTTAGACATTGAAGCCTAGAGGATTGTTAGTTAAGTTTTGTTGATGCTTTGGATGTAAGCATTGTGGAGAGTTTATTGTTGTAGTTTAGAGGTTGGAGCCTATAAGGCTTTATATGATTGGTTCACCTAGATGTTTTTATTAGAAACATTGGATGGAGTTGCTTGTTACAACTAGGATGTTGGAGTTTGGAAGGATTTGTATGCTTGGCTCACTTGAATACTTTGTTTGTAAGCACTATAAGGATTTACTAGAGGAAGTGTTTATAGAGGATTTTTCTTGAAGTAATTAAAGTCTAGAAGCTTCCATTACCCCATGTTTTTTCCATTTCTATTGTTTCAAGGGTTTCCAATTATATTGTGTAATGTGTTTTCTCTTGTCTATTATATTTTTTAGCTTTTTTATTCCAATTTTATTTACTTTCACATGTTTAGGATGGGTTTTCCTAATAATTGGTACCAGATCTTAAGCTTTAATAACTAGTACCTAATCCATGGATATTAAAAAGTTGTATTATATCTATGAGTTAGGTATTAACTATGATTTATTATCTCTTATTTTTAACTAATATTAAGAGTGGTACTTGCACTTGTGGCTATTCATACTTTAGAGATGGAATAACTAGATGTGAAAACATCATTCCTACATGGTGATCTCTTGATAAGAGATAAATTAACCTAAGGGATATGAGGATGAGTCAAAGAGTTACTAGTTTTCATATTGAATTCTATATGGGTTGAAGTAGATGTATGGATAGTGTACAAGAATTTTCAATACCTTTAGGGAGAGCTAAGGTTTTTATTGACTACATTTGACCTTGTAGGTCAAATTGGGACCCCTATAGTTAAAAAATTGATCTTTAGGAATTTTTTATGATTCTAATATTATGTAATAGGGTGTATTATAAGTATTTGGATATCATTTCATGTCATATTAGCCTTGGTCTTAGCCATTTTAATCCTTGTCTTTTTGAGCCATTTAAAGGTCATAAAAGGAGACTTTAATAACTTGTACAACCTAATTGGGTAAATTGAATGATTTAAAAGGTTATTTCATGTTAAATGTGTCATATTATTCCTTAATATACTATTTCTAACTAAAACATGGTAGGTTCTTTAGAAGAAAGAGCAATTTTCTTGAAAAAGGAAGAGTTTGGCAATTCTATGACCCATAAGGGAGTGTGACATGTGGGAGAAGATTTTGAGATGAATATTCAGATTCCTCAGACTCATATACATGATTTAAATAATCTATAAGTGATAAAAAATGTCTAAAATTATTCTACTCCTTCACCCTTCTAAACACACAGAACTAGGCAACAAGTTTGTGTTTGGTACAACCAGTTGGAGAAGTTTTAGACCAAACACCTTTGAGAAGTGAAATTACACTAATATAGATTCATATAAATAACATTTGTTCAAGTATTGGTCAATCATACTTTATGAATCATCTCTAACAAGTTGACTATGTTTTTTTGCTCACAATTTCCTACACCCTATAGGTTTCACTCTAATTTGGACATTTCTATACAATACAACTACTAAAATTGACTCAAAAGGATATATAAATATTAAAATAATTTTATCCATTATTAGTTTAGTGTTTCAAGGTGTTTTGATAGGTAAATCATCTCAAGTTTGTAGATTGGTCTCATTTGGGATGATAGACACGTTTCTATCATTTTTAGAATCCTCATGCTTTGATATTGGTTTTAGAGGGTTTAGATAAGTTCATTACCATGTTTAAAATGTCCTATTGGTCCCATCACATTTAAATATATTTCCTAAAATCAATCTTTATAGAATTTTAGTCATAAACATCATGCAGTTAGTTTACTCTATGACTGTTGTACGTAGTCAGCCATGGTGAGTTACGTATAATGAAGGTCTATATAGAATTAATGGAGAAGTAATTATGGTTTCAAGGTGTTGATAATTCTCTTAAGATATGAACAAACAAGTGGACTTTACAAAGAGTGAGAAAAGGACTATGTAGTCATATGTAGTACGTATACACAGTCTACCATGAACATACACCTATAGGTCCCATGAAGGAAGAAGAAAATCATGTGAAAATAAGGAAAATAGATCATTGAATCCATTGAAGGTTTTAAACATCCATTTTGAGGTATTGAGATAGGTTTACAACTCATTAAAGGACATATTCAATTCACACTATACATACTTATACTTATTTCATGTATATGTTTCAACAAAGAATGAACACATTAGAATGGGAGTATGGAAATAGGTTTCAAATCCTTCAAGATGAAGATAACCCATTTGAGAAATTTTAGAAATAATAAGATGGGTTATAATACATATAATTTCCACTATTTCAAATATCACACCAATGATTGTATATTGTAGGATCCACCTATAGGTGTTACCAACAAAAAATTAGAGGTGTCATATAAAAGTGTTGGAGCTATAGACACTAAAATTGAGTCACACACATGTGTAACTCTGTGTGCCAAAACCCCCCTTGAGCCCTTTTTCAATAATAATGATTAGCATCCCTAACTCATGCTTTTACCCCTCACATATTTAATTAATTTAAAATATATAATTAAGTTAAATAAAAAACCCCTTTGCCACCTTATCAGGCCACCTCATCCTAAGACTAATTCTCACCTAATGAGTCACCTCAAGACTTATTCCCCTTATCCTAACTACCCAAGACTTGTTCTCACCCCAAAAATAAATTCTTGACCATTTACGTCCTTCTTAAACTCATATTTCTACCATTTTGTAATGGATACCACACTTGGCATGAGGTACAATAGAAAACAAGCTAAAAATAGTAGTTTTACCTATTCTTATGACATTGATGTTGGTCAACCCATAGCCAACATTGACAAGATCACTGACATTGATTATATAAGCCAAACTCCAAACTAATGTTTAGGTTAGCAAAAATCAATAATACTCATTCTTATTTACATACAGGCTTTTTGCATTCAATCTTTGACATCTTGGCTTACTATTATCTTACTTAAGTTAATCCAGATCTGGAACCAAGCTCTTGAGAACCAAAAACACCCACTTATTGTCTTTATTCAAGGCATCAATTTGGATTGCCTAATAGGAGCCATCCATCCATCACTTATCATTCAATCACCAATATAGCTAAGTACACCACTTATTCTATAAGTCTTTTAGTAGTTACTTTGCAACTCCTTTACATTTACTATTTATTACTTTACACATTCTTGACTGAATCCCCATGAAGGATTTATAAAACTTCCTTGCTTGTTTCCCCTTATTCCAACACACCAAACCTCTAACCAAATCCATCCAAACACTGCTCTCTCTCTCTCTAATATCCCCCAACCTTCTAGAGTTGACCAAAACCATTTACCAAACCCAAAAAAGCCTTCTGCAAACTCTTAGGTAATTATTTCCCCTATTGACATCAGTAGTCTAACCGATATTAGTCACCTTTCTCGCTGACCTCAACATCATAACTGATATCATTCATACTTCCTTGCTGACCTCAGTAGCCTAACCAACATCAGCAATTGTGGATTTTGCAACCCTTATAAGACCTACCTAAAAAATTTCCAAAACACAAACTAAATATACCACTTGCACTCTGTTATTTTTTGCTACACTGAAGTTAAAAATAATGGTAACATTATCTCCCTTTAACTTTCTCTTTTCCTCTCTCTTGGTTATTTATTACTCCTTTGTCTCTCAAAAGTGGACTATCATCTCTAAATAAGTTTGACACTACCTGGAATAAGTGCGTAGCTTGGCAGCCCACTCATATATCTACTAACAAACATTTTGTGGAAGTGCTTTCTTACTTATAGGTAGTCCTCCCCTACCAAAAAGGAGTGCTCACAACATCTAGATATAACACACAAAGCAATTTGGGTTCATTATAATCACTCATCCCTTTCCTTCTTCTCTATTTTTCTTTAGACTTGAAATAGACAAATTTTAGCACAACATTTTTAGCATACCCGATCGGACCTTGGAGTTTTCCTTAGGTTCATTGCTTGTTTTAAGCATTCATATAGGTGCATTCTAGTGAAAACTTTATTATTTGCACTTTCTCCTTTTGTCCTCTCTCAAAATGCAAAAATTCAACATTTTGATTTTTTGTTTAAGGATAATAACCTAAAATATCTTCTTCCTTGCCACTCTTCTTTTCTCTTTGCCTTTAAAAGAAATTTATCATTTCTCTTACAAATTGAAAGAATCTCTTATTTATTTTATTTTTTGCATGCACATTAGGATAGTGAATTTCATTCTCTACTCCTATTTCATCTTTGTTTTCATTTGAATCTAAACATTTCAGATTTGGGTTTAAAACTTCTTGCACTTCATTATTTGCTTGCTACATATTAGCTCACCTAGTTAATTATAAGCATTATGAATGAATTATAGTGCACCTATGTTACACAACCAGATCACACTCATAAAAACAAACATGTAAACTCACATAAGAGAAGACCCATCAAGATTTCATCACCTGGTGGATCACCTTACCATACTCAGCTATCCTACTTGGATTTCACCACCAAGAGGACAACCCACTTCAT
Source organism: Torreya grandis (assembly GCA_037957365.1). NCBI lineage: Eukaryota > Viridiplantae > Streptophyta > Pinopsida > Cupressales > Taxaceae > Torreya > Torreya grandis. The sequence continues at coordinate 85,531 of JARHVA010002253.1, read as the reverse complement.
TCTCTGGTGGAGTATATGTTTCTAACTAGTTTTTTCTTTTTACATTCAAAAGATACAAAGAAACTAAAGATAATGGTCAGGGGTTTGTACATACCCAGATGAAGTTGTGCACCGTATCCAGACATTGTAGGAGCTCCTCTTTGGCTGTGGAGGATGACACCTGTAGAGAGAATAAGACTTAAACACAGAAAAATATTAGATAAAGATAGGGTGGATTTCCAAGCGATATGCTCGGTCCCAGAAGCACAAAGACTTCCTTGAGGGATGACAGTCCACTATTTATAAGTAAAAGTGTTAGAAATAAAGAAATGGCAAATGACTAATAAAGAGGAAATTAGATAATGCATACATGTTTCTTTGTAGTTGGTCTGCCATAGTCACTGACGTTGGTAGTCTTGCCATCATCAGTTGGTTAGTGTTGCCGATGTTAGTTATACTGCCAATGTCGATGGGGGAAATGGTGGATGTCAGTCAGGGAAATGGCCTTGGATGGGTTTTGGATGGGTTTGTGGTTGACAGATGGGTCTGGAAGGAGTCTGGGTCTGTGCAAGGTTACAAGGAGATGAATAAGGCCCGTAGAAGGGCAAAGGTAGATGATAGGTTGTCAAAAAAGGTAAGGGTGAGAGGAAGGCTTTTTAGCCTTTCCCCAAAAGAAGTCAGGTCTAGTTGAAAGTTGGGTCTGGTCTGGTTGATAGTATTTAGAAAATAGTATATAAAAACTAATTACTCATGCTTTCTAAATTACTAAAATGAAATGGCAAAAGAAATACTTAGCTCTGGTGAGATGAAGAACCAAGGTGTTGAACATTTGTACCTATTATGGCTTGATGTTGAAGACATTGTGCAATGTTTTAATTCAATCTAGAGTCATTTGCATAGAGTCTTTGTGGCCAAGGGAGCGTTAGTTGAAGTCTGATGCCTGGTGATGTCTCAGAGTGTGTGTGTCTAAGAGTGAGAGAGAGAGAATAATCATTGAAAGAGTCCCATAGTGATTCCAACATCCAAGAGCTCGTAACTCAATGTGAGAAGTTAGTTTATGTAACTGATGTCATTGGTTCCACTGGCATCGGCTGACAGTTGATCGATATCGGTGGGTGTAGAATGCGTAAAAGGGCTCAGAAGCTCGTTCTCCATTTGCCAAGTGCACTTGTCATTGGTGAATGGTCAAATGGTGATGTTATTATGCACAAGTGTTGGTTAGGAGGTTGGAATGGGTCTTAGGTGGTTATGATATGAAGGACTTAGTCATAGGGTGAGTCGTGGGGTAGGAAATGGTCTTAGGGGTGAGGTGTCCAAGGTGAGGTGTCTTAGGTGAGGTGTCCTAGGTGAGTTGTCTAAGTGATGTCATTAATTTAAAATAAATAGTTTATTTTAAATTAATAAGTGTGTAAGGGACCAAGGGGAGTCAACACAATTTTGGTGTCTACATTTTCCCCTTTTTGTCTTATTGGTTGTTCTTAGATGAACTGTAAGACAAAAATAAGGTGTTGTTGCCCCAGGTATGGGATGAGGTCATTTTTGTCCTGTTGGTTGTTCTAATGAATTGCAAGACAAAAATAAGAGTTAGTTGCCCTAGGTATGGATGAGGTATTCCCCCTCAAAGTGGGAGTCAAGGGAAGGTAACTTGATGTTGGGTGCCAATTTGATAGGCATTGTATGGGTATGGTGAAGTTTGAGTGTGAATGCTACAATAATTGAGATTCTGTGTATACCACTTCACATGATAGATAGGTCAAATTGTCACAGTCAAAGGTCGAGGAGTGCTAAAATCAAAATAACTGGTCCCCAACATTTAGTTGTAGTTGATTGGGTTAAATGATCAAAGTTGTAGCTCTAATGGTCATTGTGTTCCAAGTATCCTAGGCTCAAAAAGTGCTCTTGAAAAACATGAAAATGTCACAAGTAGTGGGGATCAACTTGGGCACAATCCGATACTTGTGAGGGTCATAATGTGAGGTGCACACAATTTGGCTATCTATTCGTGAGGTAGCACAAATGCAATCAAAACAACCAAGGTAGAGTTGTCTCAAAAGTGGTTGTGGTTTGAGGAGATAGTCGTGATCTCCAAAGTGGTTGGTCAAGGTTGGGTTGAGATATAAGTGATCTCAAATGTTGTTTGTTGTAGTTGGGGAGATGTATGTGATCTCTAATGTGCCCCATGAGAAGTTGAAGGTGACTTCTGCAATGTCAGGGCTGGGTGTTTGGTCATGGTTAAAGGTAATATGGTTGGTCTGTCAGGTAGATGAATGAATGAATGGTCATTTGTCATTAGGGAGACAAATGGGCAAATGGCCGAGCTAACCTTAGAAGATTGAGTGTTGCCTACATAGCCCATATTTTAAGAGCCTCAAGCCAATGTAGTTATTTCCAAAAGGGATGAAGGGTCAAAGATGTTGATAGTTGTGTTGGTTAGGTTAGTGTTCTAGCATTTCCCATAGGTGTGATGGTACATGCTTGAAATGATAAAGGTAAGATGATGTTATAACCTTTTCCATATTAAGTGATGGTGTATTTTGTAACATTGGTTGTATGGTTTTTCATCCCTAGCAATTTTCCATATTTGTGATGGTGGATGCTAAAAATGAAATGAGTATGTTTATGCTTCAACAAGTAATAGTTTATGGTTGACATAAATTGTGTGGTCAATAGTTTCCATGTGTATTGTTATCCATAGAAACTAGTGTAAATGGGCTATGATGTCATGTTAGTGGATTGGTTTGGTTTGGTTTGGTTATAAGATGATTTGGTTGTATGTGACCAAGGTGTAAGAAGTGAAAGGCGCGTTGCTCTTTCATTGACAAGGACCATAATGATGGCATAGATAAGGTTTTTTCAAACAAAAGGCCCATTCATGCATTATGCCATTTGATCGTTGGTTTGTGTTAGAGAAATAGTCAAATCACTTGACATTAAGTGAGCTCAAAATCCCTTGAGTATGTTGGGGTGATAGGTTTGATTATGTTATATGTGAGGATGGGGTAACCTTTTTTGGCAGGAACAACTTTACCCCTTTTATAGGTGACCTTGAGAATGCCTATAGGCAAGTCCATGACTTAATAATTTGTCAGTCATTCTTTTTTTTTGTATATATGGTAGACTGATCAATGTGGGAAGTCCACTTGGGGATGTTGTGTTTTATTTTTATGGTCATATGGAAGCTGATCAGTGAGAGAAGCTTCTGAGAGGGTGTTGTGTATATAGAAAAATTTAGGCATAACCATCCTTCGAGGGAGTGGTCTATATTCTACTTTGTATGTTTGGAGGTCTTTGAATATCTATCCTTCAAGGGAATAGTCTATTAATTACAGTAATGATGCAGCTGTCCTTCAAGGGAGCAATCTACATGTATAGTTTATGACCTTGGAATATAGGCATCCCAGTTTTATTTTTTTGTTTGTGACTGGAGTTTTGGTCATGGACTTGGCTTTAGAGGTTTAAAGGGTTTCCCTTTTATTAGGACAACACATTTATGCTTGACAAAAGGGTTAACAAAGGGTTGAAAGGAATAGGAATGATAATGACAGGGTTTGCTCAAGGGATGAGCTCAAGTTAAATATGAAGTGAATGAGTACTTGATTAATAGTAGAATGGTCATAGATGTAAGGCATTAAGAGGCTCAAGTTATGGCCGGCCTTCGAGAGAATACAGACGATAAGAGCCTGATCCATGCTTGTGTGTTGTTATAAGGTCCAAGTCAATTAGGAGCAAACTTGCCCCATTTGCTTCTTTCCAAATTGGTCACTTGTTGGTCATGAAGTTGGTTGGTATGTTGTTGGCATTTGGTACAACACCAAACATAGTTGTTGCAGTCTTGGTTAATAGTGGGCCAAAAATAACCCAGATGAAGGATGCGCTTGGCAAGCGAGTTACTACTAAAATGTCCCTCACAAATCCCATCATGGGCTTGTTTGATGACATGGGAAGTCTTAGTGGTTGTTAGGCATTGGATAAGGAGGCTGTCAAGGCCTCATTTGTAAAGAAGACCCCCTATCATGGTGTATCGAGTAGTACATTTGATAAAATCTCATCATGCATTGATAAAGAGATTAGGAGGTGTGATAGAGTATGTCAAGTAGTCCACAAGTTGCTTATACCAAGTGTCATGTGGACTAGTGAGGTTAGGATAAATTTCCCCTAGAGATGTTGGTTGAGACATGTCCATGATAGAAATCTTGGGTTGTGTTGGTTGAGAGGTCTTGACGAATAATGGATATGTCAAAGGTGTAGAAGTCTGGTCATTTCCTTTATTCTTCACAGTTTGGGGCTTGGTAGCCACATCAATTGTGTTGATTTTGAATAAAGGGGTGGAAGGTGTTAAAGGGACCATAGTCTTGTATGGGGATCTTGATTTAGGTGAAGAGGTTTAGGATGTATGTGATGATGTCGAATGTTTGTCAAAAGAAGCCTCAATGTGAGGGGTGTCCTTTTTCAGGGGCCAGTGAATGACAACTTTAAGGGTGCAACAATGCTCAATATCATGTCCAGGTGTGTGATGATACTAGCAAATTTTAGTGTCATTGAACCAAGATGGTTTTGGTCTGAGAGGTTGATATGGTTTAATAGGTAGAAGAGTGATTCTCAAAGATTGCAACAATTGGCATAACATCGAAGCATATGAACCCACTAATGGCTTTTCTCTCATTATTGCAGTAGGGGTTGACAACTTCTATTAAAAAGTTGTAGGGGTTGTTTGTCGTATCACCTTTTTATTTGGTGGTGTGGTCAAAGGCATATACGGCACTTGCTTGGTGAGAGGTGCTGAATGTTTTGGAGGATGTATGTTTTTGATGGGTGAAGGGAGTAATGGAGGTGATTTGCCTCTGTGAGGTGTTGAAATAGGGAGCACTCCTTTTAAAGTGGAAGGATGTGGACCCAAGATAGATGGTAATGGTGAAGGTAGGGGAGAAGTTCTCCGATGTGGTTTAGCAGCCTTCTTTAGTTTAGTGTGAGGACTACTATTGTGAGGGGTGAGGTTCAAGTCTACCTTCATCGGATCTTCTTTGGCCGAAGTGGGTGAGGTGGTAAGTTCCTCTCTCAATGGAGAAGGGATTAGAGATTGTGGCTCTTCAGTTGGATATAGCGTAGGGATGGTGATAGCTTTGACATGTGGTCTAGGAGTGGGGTAAGTATGATCCCCCATTGATGATAAGAAGGATGAGGGTGAGGCAACTAGCGTTGGTGCCATCAAAACATCCTCTAATATGGGAGAGTTCAAAGTTGACTCTCCTACATGTGAAAGGGGGTGGATGGAAGACTAATAGGAGAAGAAGGCTCTTCTACCTATGGTGGAGAAATAGGAGAAGAATGTTCTTCTGCCTGTGGTGGACAAATAAGTTGATTAACCTCTTCAGACTGTGGGAGAGGTTGGTTAGAAACCATGTCAACTGTGCATATATTATGCTCTTGAAGGTCATCAGCTATGGTCTGAATGTTATTTTGACTTGGGAGATGGTTAGGGAATGGTTGCCTAAAGACATCCATGTTTTGGTTGGCTAGAGCATTTGGGTTATCCAAAACAAGATCTCGCTTGTCTAGCATGTCTTGGGCAATGTTTTTGAATGTTTTACAATTGTTTATGTCGTGACCGTTGACACGATGATAATTACAAAAGTCATTTTCCTTATACCATGTAGGGATGGCTTTTACAGGGTCAAATTATGGTGGTTGGATTTGAGGGAGATTGAGGACCCCCTGCTTGACTAATTTATCCAACACGGAAGCATATGATTCTCCTATTGGAGTATATTGATGCTATATATTCTGTTGTTGGAATTGTCTTGTGATGTAGTCTAATGTGGAAGGCTGAGATTGGTTGGTTGTTGTTGAAGATGATGGTCTAAGCACCATAGCATTTGCTAACCCCTTAGACTTGGAGTGGGAAGAAGAAGCTTTGGAAGAAGAAGGGTCATTGGCTTTTGCATTAGTATTTTTACTATGCAATTTGACTCTATCCTCTTCGACAGCGTGGAGTTCAAGATTTCAGGCCATGGTGAAAGCTTGATCAAATGTGAAGAATGTTTAAACCCATAGAATGGATGAGATTTTCTTGGCACATGCTCTTGAAAAGAGCTCACTGAGCTTAGTTTGAGGTAATGAGAAGGAGAGTTGGTTGATCAAACCTCTCCAATAAGCGACGAAGTCAACTATTGACTCGTCGTCGAATTGTCTAATATAATATAGGTCTGTGATGGAGACCTTTTTGGTGATGTTAATTGAGAAATGGTCAAGAAATAATTAAGTGAGTTGAGTGAATGAAAAGATAGTGACTGGCAATGGAGCTATACCAGTCAAGGGCAGTGCCAAAAAGTGACATGGGAAATGTGCGTAGTAATAACGCATCATCGTTGGCTATGAGATAACAAGTGTGTCTAAATGCTTGTAGATGTTGTTGTGGATCCTCTTTACTCTGAAAATGAGTAAATTTAGGGAGTTACCATTGGTTAGGATATGGTCTAATAGGCACCGAAGGGTGAATGGGTTCATTGCAAATTTGTTCATATGAAAGAACATTGCTTGAACTGGAAATGGATGTCTCAAGGTTAGACATCTTATCCATCAACATCTTAATTAGATCGGCTGATGGATTGGCAGGTGGGGCACCCCCTATGTTGTAAGGTACCTGGAAGGTGTTGAGAGGGGCATATGATGTACTTGGTTGTGATTGTATAGATGTAACATATTGGTAGTTCATCATTGAGACTGATGTTGAGGTTAAAGGGGCTTGTGTCATGAAGTTAGAGGGCATAAGTTGACTAGATACCACCAAAGGTGGTTGAATGGCAGCATTGGTAAAAGGATAGGTAGTCACTCTTGTATTTATGGGTGTAAGAGTGGGTGGGGTAGAGACAATCAAGTTCTGAAAATGTGTAGAACTTGGTTGAATTGTTTGTGGTTGAGGGGGTACAAAAACCCCGATGGAGGTAGGTCTAAAGATAGAAGGGGAGGCCAAATCTTGAATATTGGCCATGGTTGGATTATTAGTTGAAGCTATGGCCTGAGTGACCATGGGTTGAGTAATAGAGGCTATCGATACCATTGCCACTTCAGCAAGAGTAGTTGGCATCCCAAAAATAGGATTACCTGAAGGGTCTCACATTTGGCTTCTTGCGAGATAGTGTTAGAGAGCCTTAACGTTGTGGTCAAGGAATCTCTCAAAATTTTGATCCCCTTCGAGAACAATTGGATGTTGATTGGGGGTTGGTTGAATAGGAGTATGTTCAGTGTCTGAAGTATACTCCATTTGGGGACTTGTTATGAAAGGTGAAGGTGGAAGTGGTTGTTGCCTCGCATGGTTAAAAAGAGATTTGGCTTGACTGCGTGTCAAAACCATCCAAGGCAAATAGGGTCTAGGTTCCATAAACTGTGTATTTCAGTTTTAGAAAACCAAAATGTGTGTTTGATAGTAAAAAAAGTCTAGTTTTTAGCTTGTTGTTTTGGAAGAAAAGTTTGATGATAGTGATCGACGTCAGTGGAAAAATTGATGTTGGTGGAGATATGTTGCCGACGTCAGTGGAAAAACTGATGTCGGTTGATAAAAGTTACGGACGTCGGTGGAAAAATTGATGTCAGTGTCTATGTTTCCAGAAACTTAAAAAACTAAAAGTTTTTGGATGAAAAAGAAAGTTCTGAGTTATTTTTGGAGCTCAGAATAATGTGTCCTTACCAGCTCAAAAAACTAGATAAAAATAGTAAAATAGATGAAGGCAAGCAACCTCTAAACGTTGAATTCCTAAGAATAGATTTTTAGAGTCATGGTGGCTTATGCCTTAGAAGAATATGTTTGGAAGTTGGGATTTTAGAATGGGTCATAAAAAGGAATTCCAAGGTTGGTTTCGGGTTATGTTTTGGTGCTCAAAAGTCTATGTTAGGTTCTATATGTGGCTTGGTGCTAGGGGCTTGCCCCCCTCACTTCATGAACCCAAAGTCGAGCTGGGCCGCTTAGCCAATATATACTTTGCCTAGAGTTTATACTCTGCTAGAGAATAGAGTGGGTCCTCCTCTTAGTGGTGAAATCCAAGTAGGATCACCGAGAAAGGTAAGGTATCTGCTAAGTGATGAAATCTTAGTTGGGCCTTGTCTCAGGTAAGTTTAGATGTTTGATTGTGAATGTGGTCTGGTCGTGTAACATATGTGCACTACAATTTATTCATAATGCATTTTAATTACTAGATGAGCTAAATATGCATTCAAGCAGGAGTGAAATGCATTTAATTTTTAACCCAAATTGAAATGTTTTGTTCAGATGCAAACAAGTGAGGAAAAGGTTAAGAGCATGAATTTCACTACTCTAAGATGCAAGGAAAAAGTGACAAGAAGAAAAAGAAAGATGTTCTTTTTAACTTGTGTTAATGGTGTCTTTTCGAAAGAAAAATAAAGAAGAGGAAGGATGCAAGAAGAGAATCTAATGGATCTATATGAAAAGTTTGCCTTTTAGAAGAAATGAACCCAATGAAAACTCCAGGATCCCACCGAGCGTGCCAGAATGTTTCTAACTAGTTTTTGCTTTTTACATTCAAAAGATAGAAAGAAACTAAAGATAATGGTTAGGGGTTTGTACATACCTGAATGAAGTTGCACATCATATCCAGACATTGTAGGAGCTCCTCTTTGGCTGTGGAAGATGACACCTGTAGAGAGAATAAGACTTAAACACAAAAAAATGTTAGATAAAGATAGGGTGGACTGCCAAGTGATATGCTCGGTCCCACAAGTGAAAAGACTTCCTTAAGGGATGATAGTCCACTGTTTATAAGTAAAAGTGTTGGAAATAAAGAAATGACAAATGACTAACAAAGAGGAAATTAGATAATGCATACCTATTTCTTTGCAGTCAGTCTACCATAGTCACCGATGTCGGTAGTCTTGCCGTCGTCGATTGGTCAGTGTTGCCGACATCGATTATACTACCAATGTCGGTGGGGGAAATGGTCGATGTCGGTTAGGGAAATGGCCTTGGATGGGTTTTGTATAGGTTTGTGGTCGATAGAGGGGTCTGGAAAGAGTCTGGGTCTGTGCAGGGTTGCAGGGAGATGAATAAGGCCCGTAGAAGGGCAAAGGTAGATGATAGGTTGTCAAAAAGGGTAAGGGTGAGAGGAAGGCTTTTCAGCCTTTCCCTAGAAGAAGTTAGGTCTGGTTGAAAGTCAGGTCTGGTCTGGTTGATAGTATTTAGAAAATAGTATATAGAAACTAATTACTCATGCTTTCTAAATTATTGAAATGAAAGGGCAGAAGAAATACTTAGCTCTAGTGAGATGAAGAACCAAGGTGTTGAATGCTTGTACCTATTGTGGCTTAATGCTGAAGACCTCGTGCAACGTTCTAATTCAATCTGGAGTTGTTTGCATAGAGTCTTTATGGCCAAGGGAGCATTAGTTGAAGTCTGATGCCTGGTGATGTCTCAGAGTGTGCGTGTCTAAGAGTGAGAGAGAGAGAAGAATCATTGAAAGAGTCCCAGAGTGATTCTAGCATCCAAGAGCCTGTAACTCGATGTGAGAACTTAGTTTATGTAACCAACAATGGTGGTTCTACCGGTGTTGGCCAAAAGTTGACCAACATCAATGGGTGTCGAATGTGTAAAAGGGCTCAGAAGCCCGTTCTCCATCTGCCAAGTGCACTTGTTGTTGGTGAACGGTCAAATGGCAGGGTTATTATGCATGAGTGTTGGTTAAAAGGTTGGAATGGGTCTTAGGTGGTTATGATATGAAGGACTTAGTCATAGGGTAGGAAATGGTCTTAGGGGTGAGGTGTCCAAGGTGAGGTGTCCTAGGTGAGTTGTCTAGCTGATGTCATTAATTTAAAATAAATAGTTTATTTTAAATTAATAAGTGTGTAAGGGACCAAGGGGAGTCAACACAATTTTGGTGTCTATAGTATTAACTCTAGGCAGAAGGTATATTTTGGCTAAGTGTCCTAGCTTGGATTAAATTCCATGAAGTGTAGGGAGCAAGCTCATATAAAAAGCCATGTACCTGATCTAACATAGAATTCCTCTTTAGCACTAAAACTAACCTAAAACTAGCCCTAAATTGATTTCTAGTACCTTTAATAACCAAATTTTCTTTTCACTATCTGATTAAGGCACAATCTAACATGAGACTAAAATTAATCTCTAGAATTTAATAATTAGTGGTTGTATGTTCTTTTTCTACTTTTCTATTGCCTTCTATATTTTGGAGTTAGTAAGGATGTTTTTCTATTGATTCACAAAATCAACACTATTTGCAATACTCAGTTTGTATAACCTGTTATATCAAGTTTTTTGAGTGTTCTTCCTTCTTACATAAACCTCTTCCATCCTTTGTTTTACTTATATTCTACCATTGGATTACTAAAAATTTATATTTTCCATCTCCTAGGTTATCACAGTAATCAACATTGGTTAACTATATCTACATCAGCAGACTTCATCTACTGACATCGGTTAATCCCATTGATGTCAGCAAACTTTTACTATCGACATCAATCAAGTGACCAACATTGGTGACTATGTAATTTTTATTTTCTCAAAATATCAAGCTAAAAAAGCTCACTTACCTACACCCAAACCTATTTTTTCCCTATTCTATCACTAATACAAAGTATTAAAACTATTCTTACTTCTAGTTGCATGGTATTAACATGAGCTCAAGCCGAAATTATTGCTGATTACATAGGTCAAAAACCACTTCCACCTTCCCCACTTATTTTTGATTCTATCATGGAGCATCCTTTAGATACAGAGCATACTCTAATCCCCAACTAAATTCCCATTGTGCCTAAAGGAGATCAAGATTTTGCCAAATTTCTTGATCATAATGTGGTAGCCCTTCAGCATTACTTTGACATGAGCTAAACCCATAATTCTTTAGGTGACCCAATCTATGGTATGCCAACCTCTCTAATGGAGATAAATTTAGTTTTAGATGTATCCACTATTTTACCTATGGTTACTCAAACCACTACCTTGACAAGTAACCCAACCATAAACAATGTCTAAATTTTAGCATCACCAACTGCCTAATCCCACCTAAACCTTGGCATGACTTTCCAACTTTCACAAACACAAGTAGTTCAATCAAGTCATACCCCATTTCAAAATTTGGTGGTACCTATTCCATCTACTCTCACACCTATAATTACCTAAGTTACGACTCACCCTTCATCAAAAATATAAAGTTCCACCAATGCGGTGGTCATTAAATCAGTGTCTTCCACAGCCACCAACCAGTCTAATTCCTCGACTTCTCAAAATCTGACCAAGTAATTCCAACAATGGTCTGAATAAAGACAATACACTCCCATTGGGGTGTCATATACATCTATTTTGGAAAAGCTATTACAAAAAGGTGTCATAACCCTTACTCAAATCAAACCTCCTTTATAGTTTGACCCCTCCCATCCTATTCCAACTTGGTATAAGGAAGATGAGTTTTGTAGCTACAATTGAGTTAAAGGCCACAATTCTAATAACTATAAGACATTCAAGAACATTGTTTAAGACATGATTGATAGGGGTAATATCATCTTAGATAATCCTAATGTGCCCCCTAACCAAAATATGGATGTGTTCAAACACCCGTTTCCTAACCATTCACCCAATCAAAATATTTTTCAGTCCATGACTAACTCATGTGATCATAATATCCATATAGTTAATATGGTCTTTCCTTTACCTCTAGTTCAACCTCTCCCACAATAGGGGGTACCATTTTATTGACACCTCCCCCATAGTTAGTGGCATTTATTTTTTCCATTCTTCCTCCCTAGGTAGAAGAGCCTATTTCACCCATTCTACTCCCATGTGAGGAAGAGCCTCCTTTGCCACTTTTTTTGTCATCGAAGGATCTAGTATTGCTAGTTCTTTTTGCACTAATGTTACCTATACTCTTACCACTTGAAGACCATGCATTACTAGTTCTGTATCCATATGTTGAGGGGAACATCAATCCTATGTTATACCCTCTTGAGTAACCTTCTTTGCCTACCTCTCCTCCATCGATAGAGAGTAGTACCCCATCCACTCCACCTTTGTACCTAAAAGAGTCAAGGTTATCCACTCCCATAAACTCCAATTCTGCCAATCTTACCACTTATTTTACCTATGCAAGATCATACATTACCTATTCCTTGCTCACATGTTGAGGGAGAAGTAATACCAATGCTTTACCCCCTTGAGGAACCCTCTTCATCTACATCTCCTCCACCCATGGAAGACGATAGCTCTTCTCCTGTCTCTATCAAATAAGACCCTATTGTGACTATTTCTTGTCTTTTTCCCAAATTAATAGAGACCAACAATTTACCTCTTTCTCAAACACCTCAGCCTTCTAAAGATGCAACTATAAGGCCTACATTAACTTCATCTAAACCCTTCTCATGGTTGGTGAAAAGTATAAAATTTCTTGACTCCATGAAGCTATACCACATGGCATTTTGGGACTGACTTAAAAATTCTTATCCAACATAATGAGTGTCAACCTTTACCACCAACCCTCTCACTACCCTTTATCCCAAGGTCTTTGACAAAGCCAAAGTTTCTTCACCAAAATCACTAGAAGTTCATCCATTTATGTCAGAACCCTCACCCTCGTAGGCATCTACCACATTAAATCAGATCAAGACTTTATGCATACACCTTGTCTCTAATATAATTCATCTATAGGTGAAATTAGATCTAACTCTCCAACCTCAAATTGGAGTTTCATGGCCTGAACTATAAAAAAATGTTAAGCTTCTTAGATCTTACCAATCTTTCCCTCTTCAACCTTCAACTTTACCATAAATTTTGGGACCTCGCCCCTCTACTTTAGTTGGAGTATCACTAATCCAAACAAAAAAAAGGCTAAGTTACCTCTACTACTACCTTTGTCACCTGGTAGGCCTTTCACATCTAACACCATGATACCTAACACTAAGAAAGTGTCAACAAAACATGTAAATCCACCACCACCAAATAAGGTTCCACACAAAATCACCCCTATGACTCTTAAAAAAAAGAAGGTGTCCACTCCTATTACCACAACAAGTTTGAGCCCACTCACAGGGTCTCAAAACTTTTTCCTACGTCAGTTGTTACAATATTTTGTAATAACTCTTCCTCCCATTATGCCTTACAATGTTCATGGAATGAATCCATCTTGGTTTAATAATACATAAGTGTGTCTATATCATCATTCACCTAGACATGATACTGAGAGTTGTAAAGCCCTCACAACAGTCATTCAACAACACTTTGATGTCGACACTCTTTTGTTGATAATCCTGTTAACCTTCTTGTTATTCCACCTCTGGCATCCACAATGCCTCTTACTATTCTACCTAAATTCAAACCCAAATATGTTTTTACACACCCTTTGCCACCTCCTTCACCTATATTTTAGATCAACACAGGTAATGTGACCATGCGGTCATAAAACCAAAAGGATAAAGGTAAGGAAAAAGTCACTGATCTTTGGGCTCATCCCTTTTCCAAAGACACTCCTCCAAATCCCAAGGTTTTCATCTCAGGGGTCCCAAAGTTGACATCTTCAGATGTTATTCAAATCTTGATGGTGAAATAGCTTCACCAAACTCTTGTGAAAATGTCCTTATATGAGTTAATCCAAAACTCACCCCAACACCATCAAGCTTTGATTAGTGAGTTTCAAGTAGTTGAGGTACAAATTGATGATCCCCAACCTATTATAACTTTGGTAAGCTCCCTTAATTCCATCTCCCTGGTTTCCTTCAATAATTTAGAAATTCTATTTCAACACCCTAAAGATCAAGATTTTACACTTTTTGTTACTGCATATATTGATCAAACTCATGTCAAGAGAGTCATGATCAATGGGGGAGCTAGTATTAATAGTATTTCCACCTATGCCTACAAATAACTATCTCTTCCCAAGAATTACATGTCTCAAACTGATACAGTACTCCACTCCTTTAACGATACCATAGCTACTATAGTGGGCACTATTGTCTTATAAATCCATGTAGGTCCCCACATAATTATTGACCTATTCTATATTGTAGAAGGAGAGTTTCAATATAACATCCTATTTGGATGACCTTGGATATGTGTTATGGCATGTGTAACCTCAACTTTTCACCATTGTGTTAAGTTTGAACATGATGGGCAAGTGCATGTTATACCCGCTGACCTACCTTCGTTTAAAACATGCAACATGAATTATAGTCTTAATGATGTTCTTATTCCATTAAAGACATCATCTTCTCTACATGATACTTCTGAAGCTTCCATAAGATCCACTACCCTAATTACATAAATATCAGCAACAGAAATTCTTGACACGGATCCCATGAAGGAAACTTTTAAACATTTGTCACTCAAAAAATATCATTTGTTGATGTTTGACATGTTCTATACTCCACAAGATTATGGAAAGATTTACATACACCCAAATTATGATCTCTACATTGGGATGGTCATCCCTTATGGGCCCCCTAACCTTCAAACTAATTTCATATATGGGTGAATTAATCAATCTCCCACTGTCAGCAATCCATTCTCTTCACCACAACTATTTACCTATGACTTCTCTTTTCTAAGCAATCCTAGTTTCACACACACCTATCTCTATTGGTGTGCCTAGAAATGATTTGGTTTGGGTTGTTATGATCAAGGTGTCCATATTCCTATTGAATATACCACTAGAAAAACCATTGAAAATGAGAAAAAGAGGCATGGAGTGGGATATGACAAACCAACTAAACTCACTAAAACTTATTATGCACTAATTATTGAAGAGCCAGTCTCTCCTTCTCCACCATCATCTACTGAATTAGAGGTATCTATACCTCCTATTTTTTTTTTAATAGATGCCATCCATTTGGGGTCTCTCACCTATCACCAAGGTAAGGAAACAAGGTCCCTTCCTCTTGTTCATCCTAAAATAATTGATGAAGACTCTCCCACTATTAACACTATCCAATGTCAAGATGATGATGCTAATCTCACATACATGGGTGCAGATGATTCCTATATCCATTGATCACTCCCATCTGAAACACAATCTATGTTAAATGAATCAACCATTTACATCAATTTGCCCTCTCATGATAACCCCTGTGTCCTCAAGATTGGCCAATCTTTGGATTCCTCTGAGCAAGCTGATTATTCCACATTTCTTAATGACCATAGCAAAGCCTTCTCTTGGTATTATAATAACCTGCTTGGTATTGAACCCTCTATCATCACTCATAACATTATAACCAATTGAGATGCTAAACCTGTTAAGCAAAAGCATCACAAGATGCATCCTTGTATTATTCTCCTTGTCAAAGAAGAGATCCAATGCCTCCTTTCTATCAAATCTAGCTAACCCATTGACTACCTAGAATGGATTTCTAATATTGTTCCTATCACAAGAGTGACTAAGGGAATCTATCTTTGCACCTACTATCATGACTTAAAGCTTACTTGTCCAAAAGATGACTTCCCATTACCAAGTATCAACCAACTTATTGATCTAATATTCAGTCATGAGATGCTATCACTTATGGATGGATTCTATAGATATAATCAAATCCTAGTTGCTCCTAAGGATCAACATAAGACAACCTTCATTACCCCATGGGGTAATTTTTGTTATTGGGTCATGCCTTTTGGTCTAAATAATGCTAGTGCCACCTACCAATGTGTTATGACTTATATCTTCCATGATCTCCTACACAAAATTATGGAAGATTACATGGACAACTTACTTAGAAAGTCTAAACTTCACCAAGATCACTTGATGATTCTCAAAATCATATTTACTCATCTCCTCCAATATAACATTTGACTAAACCCACAAAAATGTGTCTTTGGTGTTCTTTCTGGTAAGCTCTTAAGTTTTATCATTTATCTCCATGATATTGACGTTGACCCTGCTAAGGTTAGGGAAATACTAGAGATGATTCCACCTACTAATATCAAATAAATTTGTAGCTTTCAAGGCAAACTTTAGTCAATCCACCGCTTCATCTCCCAGTTGTCAAATCGTTGCCAACCCTTTCACCATCTCCTCAAAAAGGTCCTTCCATTGTAATATAGATTTCCAAGAAGATTTTGACACACTCAAATAATCTCCTTTCCCCACCATTTCTTATTCCACCTAAGGAAAATTAGCCTTTCTACCTATACATCTCCACAATAGACCATTCTCTGAGTGTTATGATTGCACATCAAGATGATCACCATCAAGAATAGGTGGTTTACTACATAAGCCACACAATTATTGATTATGAGACTCAATATACCCATACCAAAAAACTTTGACTTACATTGGTCTTTTCAGCCTCTAAGTTTCACCATTATCTCCTAAATCACAAAATCTACATGGTCACCCATATTGATCCCCTCAAATATATGCATTCTAAGACATATCACAACTAACACATATCTCAGTGGCTCATGCTTCTTGTTGAGTTTGACTTAGATTTCATTCAACAAAATTTTATCAAAGGGCAAACAATCATTGACTAATTAGCTACCACCCCTTTGCCTGACAACCAACCTTCAAACCTCAAATATCTTGATGAATCCATCATAACACTCTCCATTGATGACATCTCCTATCAAATGATGATGTTCTTTGACAGGTCTAAATGTCAATATGGTGGGGGTATAGGGGTCATTCTTATTCCTATATATCGTGAGCCTATTACTTTGTCATTTAAAATAGATTTTGAATGTACTAACAATATGGCCAAATATGAGGCTTTGATCTTAGGGCTTTAAACATCTCTCTTCTTGGGTATCAAATCTATAACCATTTTTAGTGATTCTTAGCTAGTGGTTATCAGGTTAATGGTTCATACTTATGTAGAAATGAAATTTTGTAGTGGTATAAACATTGTGTAGATACACTATTGGGATCATTTGAATCTTATCTCTTACAAACTATTCTTTGATCTACAAACAAGTTTTTTGACACAATGGCTTAACTTACTTTACACATACCCTCTTCATCCTCTTCTTCAAAAATCTATGTCACCATGCATCACTTAACATTAATCTCCTATGCATCAACTAACATCCTCTTCATAAAAAAATTAACATCTAACCCACATGATTTATAGTACAAGAAACTCATAGATTATTTCCTTTTCTATTACCCCTTCTGATCTCTCCAATAATGGGAGACATGCCTTCATAAAATGTGCTACTCATTACACTATGATAGGAGACTTCTCTACAAGTGAGTTTTTGATGGTCTCCTCCTTAGATGCCTCACTAGTATTGAGACTCCATTTGCTATTAAAGAAGTCCATGATAAGATTTATGGTGGACATTTCAATGGTAACATAGTTACCAAGTGTATCCTTTGACTCAGCTATTATTAGCCAACTCTCCATCAAGACTATACTAATTATGTTTGGTATTGCATCAAATATCAACAAGCTAACCTACTTCATGTTTTGAGTCAGGCCTTACAAGTCGACAAAGACATTTGGCCCTTCTCCTAATGGTGCTTGGATCTAATCGAAGAGATTAACCCTCATTCATCCCTCCATCATCATTATATCATTACTACCATTGAATACTTCACCAAGTGGGTCGAGGCCATTCCTCTCATCTCCACTAAGGATTAAAAAATTGTTTATTTATCAACCACCACATCATCTATAATTTTGGTGTCCCTCATAAAATTATAATAGATAATGGCAAATCTTTCAAAAACAAAATTATCTAAAGTCTTTGTGATACATTTGGAATTAAATTAAGCTTCTCATCACCATATTATCCACAAGTGAATGGATAGGTAGAAGATTCTAACAAAACATTGACCAAAATATTCATGAAGGTAGTCAATGATATGGGTAAGGATTGGCACACACACATTCATTTTTATTTATGGGCTTACCACATTAGCATTCAAACCCATACGAATGCTATGCCTTTTTCCTTGGTGTATGAGATGGAGGCTATTTTGCCTCTTGAGGTTCAAATTCCTTCTCTTTACATTTATATAAAAGACATACTTACTAATGATGAATTTTTCCAAGAACATTTGGCTCAATTTGAGTTTCTTGATGAATATCATCTCATATCCCTCAAACACCTCCAAATCTATCAAGATCATATCAAATGTGCTTACAAAAAAAACCTCAAAGAGTGAGATTTAAATATTGGATATCTCATCTTAAAATAAAATAAACATGTGATGAACATGGAGAAAAGTAAATGGGGTAAGTTGGATCCTAATTGGCTTGGACCCTACATCATAACTCACAAGTATGGCTTAGGAACTTATCACTTGTCTTCTCTTGAAGGAAGGAAAGAACCCAAGCCTTTAAATTACTTACACCTACAACCATTATTTGGTTAACCAAGCATCGCTTCACCTCATGTTTCACTTGAACTCATTCCTTGAGCACCCCTATTACATTCATCTCCCTTCCTCTTAACCCTTACTCCTACTCAGTTAACTTATGAGGTGCTATGTTTTTGCCCTCAAAGTGGAAAAATCCTAAGCCTCTATACACTTGTCCATAACTAAAAAGAGCAAAAAAAAGAGAGGGATATGTAGACAATTTCTAATCTCTAAGGTCATGTTTCTCAACATAGATTGCTCCCTTGAAGGATAACTACATAACTTCTCTTTGATACTATCAATAGACTAATCCCTTAAAGGATAACTATTTAAACTTAAAAAAAAAATCTTAGACCACTCCCTTGAATGATGGCTATGCCCAACTTTATTCTCAAAGGGAAACACAAGTAAAAAGCTTCTCGTATTGATCAGATTTATATGACCTCAACACATATAAAATCTCATTGTAGGCTTCCTGCATTGATCATCTTACAAAAAAAAAAGATTTAATCCATGGACTTGTCTATAGTCACTCTCAAGTCACCCATAGTAGGGGCATATCATCCCCAATTTGAAGGTTACACTACCCAAACACTTCCACTCATTTAACTTTTTTCCCCTCATACTCTTTCAAAGGACTTTAAAATCACTTAACACAAGGTGAACATGATGCTTCTCTAATAGATAAAATGGTCCAATGATGCAAAACATGAAAGTGACTCATATTCCTGAGCCTATTTATGTTATGATTATGGTCTTTTCTAATACATGAGAATTCTTCCTCTTTATTTTTCCATCCATATCACATGTTGATCTCTTTACTAAGATGCAAATCAAACCTACTCTATTTATTTTAAGCATACACCATCACAAATGTGGAAAAATGCTGAAATAAAATAACATACCCAGCCTATTCATTTTAATCATACAACATCAAAAATATGGAAAATTTATAAGATGAAGCTAACACATCAACTATGCATATACCATCACATATATGGGAAACACTAGTCTAACTCAACTCACATGCTCCACATTAACATCAAATTAACATAACATCAACATAGTAATAATCATCTACATCAACATGATCATCACAATCATAATGAATTCATCTCAAAATCATAATAAATATACATCACACACACACACACACACACACACACACACACACACACACACACACACACACACACACACACACACACACACACACACACACACACACACACACACACACACACACACACACACACACACACACACTCAACATACATCTGCATCAACACATCATCATGATATCATCTCTCTCTCAAAATATACATCTCTCATCTTTGGCTTGTAGGCCAATGTGCATATAACATATATAATTTAAAAAAAAACTCTAGCACTCAGAGTCTTCAAGGCTCTCCACATGGTCATGAAGAAGTAGTGTCATCACCACTCTTTTCCCATCTACGTCTACATGAGCTAGAAGTCATGGCATGTGACACTAATCTCACCTACTCTCTAAACTCAGAGTACATTTAAATCTATAGGAACACCCTAATGGCCCTCTCATAATAAGCAATCTCATCAAGGATAGTAGTATACCTCACTAAAGATACAATCTATGGTGGTCCCATCATACCTACTAAAGGCCCAACCTATATTGGTCCTTATGGTGGAAGAGGAAGAGTATCCTGACCTACTACTCTCAAACTATCCCTCTCTATTGTTAGTGAAGTAACCTGACCCTGTAGCACCCCAACTTGGCCTTACATTGCCCTAACCTAGCCCTATAATGTCACCACCTATCCCTATAAAACTAATACCTATGCTTGAGTTGTATCTTGAGCTTATATTGTTGCATCCCATGCTTGTATGGCTACATCTCTCTCTCTCACTAAACTCTACAATTCTGGTGGTGGCCTCTTGACCTCAACCGTAGGATGTAAACCTACCCACAAAGCCATATATACCACTATACACCTTAGATCTCTACACCTAGCCCTATTAGTAGCTCCTCAAAATCTAGCCCATCTATATCTTATGGAAAGGGTAGGGGTGCCTCTATATCACCCCTCGTATATCGAGGGAAGGTAGGTTGTACATCTTATAACAAGCTGAACTACCTCTTGAACTGTGCCATGGGTACCATCTCTAGCTCGTCGACTCATCTCCCTCTAACCCATAATGAGATTTGTAAGCCAACTAGTTTCTCTACCTATCCTCTGAATGTAGGGTATGTCAAGTAGGGTCTTCACAAAATGTCTACAGGGATCAATCCCTCTATCATACACCTATAATAAGCAATGTCACGCACTATGCCATCTACTTGGGTATGGGCCATCCCATCTCTCCACCATCTAAAACCCACCTTGGAGCTGGCTAAAATCATGATAGGCAACCCCAATGGTCATGTCACCATGATATACTCATACATGTAGTAGTGAAGTAAATGCTTGACATATAAACTATAGCACCATTACAGTCTCAACCCCCATAGCTCTCTTTATAACTATGCCAAAAACACTAGTCCCCATGAAAATACAATCTACTACTCAACCATCTATGCTAGAACACTTATCAATGCCATCAAAAATCTCCACAATCTACATCTAGTAATGCATACATGGTAATCCCTATCATCATGAGGATGCTTAGTCGATGTTGCTCCTCATCAGTAATGTATAGTGGATCATAGGTGAATCTCACTACGTGATAGGTCACCTCACTCACATGCTCTCTAAATAATGCCACCATGTGAATATTAGGATCTTATCTCAATCATGAGAAGAGTTCCTCACTTTAGAGTGACAACCATAAAAACTTATATACATCCACCTGAGTCACTATCAACTATTTTGTTGGTAGATGAAAGGTGTTGGTGGTATGATCCCACCTCTCAATCAATGCTATCATTAGATTCACATCTCATGCAACTCTACAATATCATCACACTCCCCCTAACCCTATGGCTGCCATATGATCCCACTCATTTAGGGTGACATCTCTCCTCATCTGAGTCAGTAGCCTTGGTAGGTGATCTTTCAATGTCAACTCTAGCCTAGCCTACATCCATACACACACAACTTGAGTCACATACTTTTTAATATAATCCTACAACTACCTTTTCCCCTTCTCTTTGGGAAAACTAAATTGGTCTAAGGCCCTTTACCTAGTTATGTAAGTAACACTTAGTCGACACATGGTCTTCTGAGGTTATCTTGACCATATACCCACTTAACTATATAACCTACTCTTCCCTCTCTACACTAGGATTCACTGCCTCTCTCTCCACCCTAGGCCTAACTACCTATTAGATTCTAAACCTCATGGCTTATATCCCTAACCTTTGACCCTATAACCTATCTTTTAAGCTTAAGGTCTCCTAACCTATCTCAAACTACCTTTTTTACCCATTTCCCCTAACACACTTTAGATCTTTTTCCCTAGGATCTAGGAGTACTACATTGGCCTAAGGCCCTCAATCAGGCTATGTAGGTAGCACTCAGTTGATATAGGGTCTTCTAAAGCTATCTTGACCATTAAGTTAGTTGAATACTTCAATTAGGGATCCATATTGACCTTTTCTTCTATTTTGGGTTCTTCACAATCATTGATGTCAATTTTTTATACCGACCTCAGTGCTTGGTATCGACTGATGTTGATAGAACCTATCGACATCAACACTATGTAAGTTGACATTGGTGGACCCCATTGATGTTGGTGACTGGTTTGACCCTAGGACTACATGACCCATCTCCAAAAATTAACTTTTTCCCTAAAAACCTAACCTAACTCCCTCTCAAACTCACCTAAACCTACCCCCCATTTCTTACCCCCCCTCAAGACATTTCATTTACCCAACATTTAAATTTAGCCTACAAGAAGTAAATTAACCAACTCACATTAAAAACCAAATCATAGGGGATCTCACCTCATCTCTCTATCTCCTCTAGGCTAACATAACTAGCTCTTTTGGTGGCATGCCTCCTGTTGGGTCTCCTCCTAGCTTTACCATCTCAGTCGCTCTTAGAGCTCTATTTTTCTCTGATCAAATGTTTTAAATGAGTTTTGGTAGGCTGCCAAACCCCTTTTTGTTAGGTTTAGTCACCCACTAACATTGGCATATTTGACCTAATTTTATGATGTTGACACTTTTTCCCACTCATATTAGTATCCTTGCCCTAGGTAGTCAATGTTAACAATATTTAATACTAACATCGACACTATTGAATTATAGTTTCAACCAACACCCACAATCCTTTAGACTCTACCCATAATATGGGGAAATTTAGAGATCACATATATCTCCATAACCATGAAAACCACCCATGGAGATCACTTAAATCTCCACCCATGATGACTTTGACTAGAGATCATGAATATATCCTTGCCCATTGACCCTTTTACCCCAACCTTGCATCACTTGTCTGGACTACTTATGTTATTTTGTTATAGTTGGCTATTGTACACACACACACACACACACACACACACACACACACATAATGTGTTTTAGATGGTGACTATGCTCATCCTATCACTTAAAACCTTTTTGTGTTTCCCAAGGGCACTTACTACCTTGGATACTTGGGACACATGGACCAATTAGAGCTATAACTTTGATTGTTTTGACCTTATTAGCTATCACTTACAAGCTATGCTTTAGTTATTTCTATCTAAGTCCTCCTCAACCTTACCTATTCTTTATTTTTTTGAATATAACTCATAGTATTATATGCACAAGTAGTGATACCACTTTCTCCTCCACTCACATAATTCACTTCTTATCAAACCAGTACCAGATTCTAGTTTTGACTTCATCGATTACAATTTTGAGGGGGGATACCTCATCCAATACCTCAAGCATCTAACTCCTATTTTTGTCTTACAACTTATTAGTGCACATTACAAGACAAAAAGGGGAAAATGTAGACACTAAAATTGAGTCACATACATGTGTAACTCCCTATGTCGAAACCCCCCATGAGCCCTTTTTCAATAATAATGATTAGCCTCCCTAACCCAAGCTTTTACCCCTCATATATTTAATTAATTTAAAATATATAATTAAGTTAATTAAAAAATCCTTTCACCACCTTACCAATCCACCTGATCCTAAGACTAATTCTCACCTAATGAGTCACCTCAAGACTTAGTCCCCTTATCCTAACTACCTAAGACTTGTTCTCACCCCAAAAATAAATTCCTAACCAATTACGTCATTCTGAACCTCCTATTTCTATCATTTTGTTATAGATACCATACTTGGCATGAGTAGCAATAGAAAATAAGATAAAAATAGTAGTTTTACCTATTCTTATACCTTTGATGTTGGTCAACCCATGGGTGACGTCGATGGGATCATCGATGTTGATTATATAAGCCAAACTCTAAATTGATGTTTAAGTCAGTAGAAATCAAGAAAACTCATTCTTATTTGCATACATGATTTTTACATTCAATCTTCAACATCTTGGCTTACTATTATCTTACATAAATCAATCCAGATATGGAACTAAGTTCTTGAGAACCAACAACACCTACTCATTATCTCTATTCAAGGCATCAGTTCAAACTACTTGATAGGAGCTGACCATTTGGAAATTATCTTTTAGTCACCATTGTAGCTAAGTACATCACTTATTCTATAAGTCTTTCAATAGTTAATTTATAACTCCTTTACATCTACTATTTATTACTTTACACATTCTTGAACAAATCCCTATGGAGTTATAAAGCTTCCCCACTTGTTTTCCCTTATTTCAACACATTAAACCTCTAACTAGATCCATCCAAACACTGCTCTTTCTATCTAAAATCTCCCCCAACCTTCCAAACCTAACCAAAACCATTTCCTATACCCAAAAAATACTTTTTTAAACTCTTAGGCAATTATTGCCCCTACCAACACCCACAGTCTAACTGATATCAGTCACCTTCCTCACTGACCTCAGCATCATAACTGATATTAGTCATACTTCCTCACTAACCTTGGTAGCCTAATCATTGTCAGTAACTATTTATTTCATAACCCTTTTAATACCTACCTAAATAACTTCCAAAACACAAAATTAATATACCACCTACACTCTATTATTTTTTGCTACACTTAGGTTAACAATAATGGTAACATTATCTCTCTTTTACTCTCTCTTGGTTATTTATTACTCTTTTGTCTTTCAAAAGTGGACTGTCATCTCTAAGGAAGTTTGACACTTCCTAGAACAAGCATGTAGCTTAGAAGCCCACTCATATATATACTAAAAAACATTTTATGGTAATGATTTCTTATTTGCAGGTAGTCTTCCCCAGCCAAAGAGGAGTGCTCACAATGTTTAGATATGATGTGTAAACCAATATGGGTTCATACTAATCACTTATCCGTATCCTTCTTCGATATTTTTATTTAGACTTGAAATAGACAAATTTTAGTGAAATAAGAGCATGAGATGGAACCCTATTTTAAGTCCTAATCTATTATATAATATCATAGAATACCTATTTGGAATGCTAGATTGGAAGATGAGATAGAGGATTACCTTTAAAAGATGATGACTATAGGTTTAGGGATCAAATCCATAAAAGACAAAAACATAGCACCTAGCCCTTTTGGAGATGTCTTATGGAAATGCCATGTTGAGTTTTGATCACTCCAAGTATAATCATTCTATATCCATATCATATAGGTCCAACTTTCAAAATGAATAAGGTAATTTGGTCCTTTGGTTTACTTACTAGGAAGACCCAAAGATGCACCTCTAACCACTAAATTTAGGTAGTGAAATCTATAGGCTTTAAGCTATAAAGAGATCCATTCACCCAAGGTTACAGTACTAAACCAATTTTCCATGATAAAATGGTTTTAAGTAATGAAAGGAGTATTTATGATCTAAAGTGTCACTTAAATAGGATGATATACATTTTTTAGGCCCCATATATACCTACATGAGTGCCTAATTCCAAATTTTCTCACTCATAGTTGACTGAAAGGTGACAGTAGTTAGAAAAAAATGGTTGGAAGGTATGAACATAAATTGTATTGGTAAAAAAAAATTATAATATATTAAAACACAATCAACTACCTATGATTGGTCTTGAGAATAATCTAACCCCAAAGTGTGAGATGAATAGGATAATAGATGAAATTATTGTTTTAATTATTTAATAAGGATTATACATTGTTTTCAAAACTAAATCCATACAGGACTACCTAAAAGTGCCCTCTAAAACAAGAAATACAGTCAGGAAATGACACTCAGTTTTGACTAAATAAGGAGTATGAATAACATGTAGAGGATTGGGGTAATTAATTGAATTATATTACCTTGGTTAATGGTGTGATGTAATTAATGCATGCTCATATAAAAAAAATCATTTAGAGAAAGGGATTTAATCAGGCAATACACAGTCTATACCTCAAACCCTACTCATAGTTCCCTTTTACATAGTCTATTTTAAATTTTGCAAGAGTTGGAGGGTCAAATGATAATACCAAGGGATGAAAAATTGTATAGAGTGTCCTTATAACTTATATATTATCTTAAAATATTCAATTTATCTAATGAAATAGGGGAAGTACCCTCTATTATGTCTCAAATAGAGGGCACTTCCCTTTGTAGGCAAACCCTATAGTTTTGGAAAGTAGGGATAAAAGGATGAGTTAGGAGATTATTGGAAATATGTAGGAGGTGTGGTAATTTGGATAAAATATTAAAATAATAGGTATGATCATTAATATGGGTAAAAATATCAATAGGGTATCCCATACCCTTAAAGTTATAGATAGACTTACTAGGCATGGTTAGGCCTAGAATCCAAATGAAAGGCCAACTTCAATTCTAACTATAGGAGAGAATTAAAATGTATTAGGACATGTTTATATGGTAATTTAATATGTGAAAAAACTTTTTTAATTTAGATAATTCATAAATAAGGCCACTTTTGGGTCAAGGACAACATTAGGCCTATGCAAATGAGAAAACAAGATTGATAGGATAACTTTAAATGCTCACATAGTCTCTAAGGTTATGCATGGAGATCCAAGAAGTTTTTAAAGGTTTAAAGGAGTCTTTATAATTAATATTTTTCAATTTTTTTGTATTTATAATGTTGCATCTTTATGAACAATGTCTAAGAGGGTAAAATAGGCCTAAACTCACCAAAGCCCTTGCTAATGACTATTTTGAGAAAATGGAGAATTTAGTGCATCTAAATGGAATATTTTATACAAAAAATTGATTGGATTATGTATGGGAATCTATCATAATACTCTCCATCCTTTTGTACTATACATAATTGTACATATGGAATAAAAATGAGACTTTCTTGAATTTTTTTATGTGTTTACATGTTCTAAGAAGAGTCTGAAGATGTCAATCAAATAGGAGTAATGCTTGAGACTTAAGATAACTCCCCATGTCCATTTAATCATTAATAAAAAATCCTAAGTGCATCAAAAATAGTTCTCATCTTAGCTAGTCAAAACTAGCATAGTGAACATGATAGTGATAAGGGTGAAAATTTTAAGTTACTTTTAATTTGTGTCTAATGCCTTTAAGGCCATGGATGGTGGTGAAAATTTAAAGTAAGTTACTTTTAATGTGTGAATTATGACTCTAAGTACATGGATTGCCTTGACACATGTCATTGAACCTCTTATATATATTTTCATTGTAAACTGAAGACAATTGTGAGGCCAAGTGTGAGGGGTGACTAAAAAAGGAGTTTATTTGACTACAGACAGTGATGGCTCACTTTTAGAGGGATCTAGATGATAATAATTTATCCAATGAATGGAAGATAATTTATAAAACCCATCACTCTCATTCTAATCATGAGATATATCCCTAGTTAGTTTTGGGATGTTCTAACAGGGGTAAATGATGAAAGCAATTTTCTTGTGTAAAATGAAAACTCCTATGCCACATTTCAATATTTTCATGACTTGGGGTGCCACTTGTATCTTATAAATGTACATGATCAGTTTCACATTATATTCTCATGCACATGTAACTCCTTTTATCATTTTAAAACTTGTCCTTATGACCTTTTGACTTCTTCTCTTCTCTCTCTCAGGTTCTATAAGAACTAGCCATTTTGGATATTGTAAGGATGCTCCACTTGAGTATGGAAAAGCCCTACTCATTTACATACCATGTATCAATAAAGACTAATGATTTTACCTCTTATATGACTATTTATATTGTGTTCACTTGAATGATTGATATTACTTAGTGATGACTATTATTTCCTTAACATTGTTGTCTCATTCTCTCACCTATTTGTAGCTTGAAAGATTCTTCTTGAAAGTCATGTGAAGTGTTATATTAAGTGTCAAGGTTGAGTGAGTTAGTATATTTAATATTTCCATTATATGGCTCTTATCTAGTCCTCCTAGCCTAAACATTCATCACAATCTCATAATAAAATACTGATGTGAGAAGATTCATATTAGAGAAGTGTATTCTTAATTTGTCTCTTGGTTTCATGCGACATGTAGTTGGTTGGTAGTTATCAATTAATTTGGTGTATCAATACCTTTAGGGTAGTTTAATTTAAGTTTTCTCTCCCTTTTAATTTTAATCATAAGTTTAGTAGCGATCTAAAAGTGTTACATCAAGGTAGCTATCCCTATCTAGAGATTCACCTCATTTTAGGCTACCCATAATCTAGAGGTTTTTCAATTGTACCACTTGGATGAGGAGAGCTGAGACATATCCTTGAGGGGTGAAAATCCAAGGGGCAAATGTTTTAGTAGATGTCACTACTATATGCTGATGACATGTTCATTGTAGGCCCCAACATGAAAGAGATTAATGTTTTGATGGCTTAGTTGGAAAGGACATTTGAGATGAAGGTGGTAGGAGAAGAAAACCAAGGATGAAGATACATAGGTATGGAAAAAAATTAAGATCTAGTTATCTCTAAAGACATTTTGAGAATATTATATAGCAGTTTAGTTTATAGAATGGAAACTAGTCAGGACCCCACTTCTTACACATACAGTAAGTTTTATTCTAAGTAGTGTCCTAGAATAGAGGAGGATAATACATGTATGTCTTTTGTATTATACTCATCAGGAGTAATAATCCTCATGTATGCCATGGTGTGCATTATACCATATATTTCCTAGGTAGTGTGAGTTGTGAATAGATTCATGGTGGAACATTGGAATGGAGGATTGGTCTGTGGTGAAGTGGAGAGTTACTTTAGGTGTACTACAATATACAATGGAGGAGTAAAAGTTGACAAAGTTAACTAGGGTAGATAAGTTTGAGTAGTGAAACAAAAATTATAATATGATTTTTAGAGATGTAATAAGGTATTAGTGGGCATGGATGGTAGATGGATGGAATAATACTCTAGTGTTATAAATATTTAACATTAACATCAAGTGGGAGATTGTTGGGTGTGAAGTCACTATTCATTATCACTATTCACTATCAGTATTCATGGTCACTATTTATGGTGATGTGTCATGCGAGTGATGTAATATGTAGGTGATGTGCATAGGGGTGATGTAAGTAATGTGGCATTCTAAGATGACATCTTGGTGATGTGGCATAGCCTATGGAGGGTATTTGATGTGATTAAGTTGATGTGAAAGGAGTGGGGTATAAAGGACATGGTTTTTGTCTTTAATGGTTCACATGCATTTTATGGTGGTGTAAATGACAAGGGTTGATAACGGGGAATATTTATTTGTGTCTCCATGATTCATCTGTGTGGTAAAATTAAAAATGTGATTGGAACATCCCTTGGCTCTTGTATTCACACGGAAGAAGACAAGTTACTATTATTTTTTATTGTCCTCACATGTGGATTGGGGCACAACATTTGGAGTCACATGGGATATTGTATAATGTAGTGCATCTTCTTTTTTGACTCTTTCATATAATGAAAAAATTTCTTTATTGATCACTGTTCAACCCACTAGAGTTTGGCACATTTTTTGACCACCCATGAGTTTCTATCTCCCTCTTTCTTATATATTTGTAATGTTATAAAATCATAATATATCCTTGGTATTTTTTATCCCTTTAATCACTCTTAGATCCTTGTAGGCTTGGACTTTAATTTTTGAATGTTGAAGCTTAAATATCACCTTGAATTATTTGGTTGTAAGCATTGAATGCTTTGTCTGTAAGCATTGGAATGAGTTGTTTGTTTAACCTTAGAGGTTGGATCTTAGAAGGATTTATAAGCTTATATCACTTAGATGATTTAGTTTTAAGAATCATGATTTGAGTTGGTTATTGTAGCTTTGAGGTTGAATCTTAGAGCTCACCTAGATGCTTCAGATGTAAGCATTGGATGAATTTTATTGTTGCAACTTAGAGGTTAGAGCCTGAAAGGATTTATATGCTTGGATCACCTAAATTATTTGTTTTAAGTATTGGAAATAAATTATTTGAGGAATATATTTGTAGAGGATATTTTTTAGATTAATTGAAGTTTAGAAGCTTCCATTGCCCCCCAATTTTTACCTTATTGGTTTTTGCAATGGTTTCCACATATATATTATGTAATGTGTTCTCTAGTGTCTATTGTGTTTTATATCTTATTTTATTCCACATTTATTTTATTACATGGTTTTAGGATGTTTTTTCCCTAAAAAGTGGTATTAGATCTATGATGCATTCAAAAAACTCATGTGAGTTTTTTTATTGCAAGTCTATTTTATGCAAGTGAGATCTACAGGAAGAGAGACCAAGTTCAAGATCGAAATAAAAATAAAAATATTTTTTTGGTAGGTATTTCTCTCTATGAAGCAAGGTGGAGGATATATTGGTGATATTTTATTATCTTCAATGTTTCTAAGGATAAAACCATAGATGAGTGGAGGAGAATATTAAAAATATTTACTAGACGATCAATAATACTGCAGTATTATTGAAGAAGAAACTATATAGCTTGAGTAACAAGATAGTATCCATTGGCATGTAGATGGAGGATGATGACAAGGAAATTACCTTGTTGTGTTTTTTGAATGTGAAAGGGTATAGGTTTTGGTATCCTATTGACCACATGATTGTTAGCTGAGATGTTGAAAATTCCATGTAAAGGAGGAGGTACAAAGAAACCTAAAATTGTACCTATTAAATTAGTTTAATATGGAGGAGAAGATCAAGTGATACCCAAGGTTTTTAAAAGAAAAGGCTGGTATTGAAAAATAAAACTTAGATATGTGTTGAGTGAAGTGCTTGTGGTGGTTGTAGTTTAGTAAAAGTGAGTATCCATGATGGTTTTGGTGTAGCTAAAGTGAGTAACAAGATACATTGATAAATGGAGTAACTCCATAGGTATATGAGCTAATTTGGCATTTGGTAGTGCAGGATGGATTTTGAGTGAAGGATAAAAAATGTGGTAAGTGAAGTGATGCACTAAGTAGTGCAATAACTTGCCAAGAATTATTGATAGGTGTCATGTTAATCAAGATGGGTAGTTAAAGGCTATGTGTTGAATTCAAGTATAGAATTTAAGAATTTATTATCTCTTATTGTTAACTACTATCAAGAGTGATACTTACACTTATGCTATTAATAATTTGGAGCTGGTGTAGTTGAATGTGAAAGCATCATTCCTACATGAGGATTAATGAAGAAGAGATGGATTAGACTGAGGGTTATGAGTTTGAGGCAAAGATTTGATAATTTGTGCATTGAAGAATATATGGGTTGAAGAATATGTGATGATGTGGTACAATAATTTCAATACCTTCATGGAGATCCAAGGTTTTTGTAGAAGTGAAATAGATCATTATGGGTTAAATGATAGGAGATTTGTTATCTTACCACTATGTGTTGATGACATGTTGGTTACAAGACCCAACATGAAGGGGATAAATGTTGTGATGGATTAGTTGGATAAGATAGTTAAGATTAAGGTGGTAGTCTCAAACTAAAGGATGAATACGTACATAGATGGGAAATCAAGAAATATTTGGTTGTCTTTAAAGATATGTTGTGAATATTTTGTAGCAGTCTAGTATAAAAAATGGAAAACTAATTAGTACCCAACTTCTTACATTTTTTTTGAGTTGTATTACAAGCATATTCATGGAATAGAAGATTATAATACATGGTTTTCATGTGTATTATATTCATCATGAGTAGGAAGCCTCATATATTCGATGGTGTGCACTAGAATAGATATTCCCTAAGTAGTATAAGTAGTAAGTAGTTCATGGAAAAATATTGGAATGGAGGATTGGTTTATGGTGAAGTGGAGAGTCAATTTAGGTAATTAAATATGATACAGAGGAGTAGATGTTGAAAAATCCTATCAGGGTAGATAATTTTTGAGTAGTGAAACATAACTAATATTGGGCTTGTTAAAATTTTGATAGGTCAATAGTGGGCATGGATGGCAACTAGATGAAAGAATACTCAAGTGTGATAAATATTGAATATTGACTTCAAGTGAGATATTATTGGGTGTGAATTCAGTATTTATGATCACTATTCACATACACTATTCAAAATCAATATTCATAATCACTATTCACTATCAATATTCATAGTGATGTGGCATGTGGTATGTAGGTGATGTGGCATATACAATGCAAGTGATGTAGATGATGTGGAATGCTAAGATGGAATTTTGGTGATGTGGCATATGGGTAATGTGGAAGGTAGGTGATGTGTCATGGCCCATGGAGGGTATTTGATGTGATTAAGTTTATTTGAAAAGAGTGGGTGTAGCACTCCACTGAGGGACATGGTTTTTTGTCTTTGGTGATTCACATGTGTTTATTTTGTGGTGTAAATGACAAGGATTGGTAATGGGGCACATTTCTTGGTGTCTCCATGATTAAAGTGTGTGGTTAAAGTCAAAAGGTGATTACAATACCTTTTGGAATTTTATGTGCACATGGAAGAATGAGACAAGTTGATAATATTTTTGATGCTCCTCACATGTGGAGTGGGGAATAATATTTGTAGTTATATGGAGGTGTCTATGATCTTGTCTAAAGTGGATTATCCACTTTGTTGACCATTACATATAAAGACAAACATTCTTTATTGATCACTATTCATCCCACTAGAGTTTGGCACATTTTTGGCCACCCACGAGTTTATCTCTCCCTCTCTCTTCTCTCATTATAATGATATAAAATCATAATCTCTCCTTTGTATTTTTAATCCAATGGATCACTCTTGGATCCTTACAAGCTTGGAATTTCATGTTTATAGGTTGATGTTTGGATTTCACCTTGAATGCCTTTATTCTAATCATGGTAATACCTTGGAGGCTGAATCCTAGAGGGTTTCTAGCTCAACCTTGTTGATGCTTTAGATGTAAGAATTATGGATGAGTTTTTTCTTGTAGCTTAGAGGTTGGAGCCTGGGAGGATTTGTATGCTTAGCTCACTTGGACTCTTTGGTTGGAAGCATTAGATGGAGTTACTTATTACAGTTGGAAGTTGGATCCTAAAAGGATTTGTATTCTTGGCTTACCTTAGTGATTTATTTTTAAGCATTGAAAGGAGTTACTAGAGGAAGTATTTTTAGAGGAGATTTTTTGAATTAATTAAAGTTTGGAGTTTCCACATATATCTTTTATAATGTGTTCTATCTTGTATAATATGTTTTTCAGTTTGTTTTATTCCATTTTTATATACTTGCACGTGTTTAAGATGGGTTTTCCTAAAAAGTGACACTAGAACTTAGGCTCTAACAACTAATACTTGATCCATAGATACTAATTGATCACTCCTATCAGGAATGCATGAAAAATTTGTACATTCTTGTTAGGCAAAATATTCCATTGATAATAGGCACCAAAATAAAAAATTCCTTATCAATTTATGGATAAGTTTCATTTATAGGGTATAATAGATCCTCTAATGCATCTATATTGATCACTGCATCCTCAATCACAACACTAGTGATGAAAATCAAGTCCTCTATCACTACTAGACATCCCTTCCCATATAGTGAATTTTGGATCCTTAAATGGTAATTTAGGGTATCTACCAAACATACCTTAATGTAACTATCACCTCCCTACTAGGTAGGTGGAAAGTGTTAGTATGTGATTGATAGTGCTTAGATAGAACTGATAGGTAGGCTCTATCTACTCAAATCACATGCATCTTCTCAATGTGTTTCAATCTAATTATTTTTAAGAATTCCAAGGTATCCTCCATCCATATTCTTAGTCATCGTAAGACACATGAGCACTTCTTGTGAGTGATCAATACCAAGACTTACTCTTAAAAATCCCAAACATATTAGCACACTATATCAAAAGAGACCTATCTATACACAAACACAATACCTTAACATTAGAAAATAATCATTCTAATTATCTAAGACACACACTTTCACATTCACATTTAGACAAACACTTCTAATCTGATCTATTTTCCATTTGGGGATTTTCTACCAATTTTGGAGATATTGCCATTAATCAGGGTAATTATCACTATTTTCCAAATCTTTGCATATTTTGGAATTATCACCATTTGGTAAGAAATTATATTCATTTTTTAGTATGATATATCTACTTTGCAAGGTGTTCTTTTTTTTTCTCAACTCTTTGGCCATTTTCATGATATCATTATTTATCAAGATAATATCATCATTCATCAAGGTGATATTATTGTTTGATAGGGATTTATCACCATTTTAATCACTTTATCCTAGTTTGGGTGTTTTCCATATAATTAGGTGTTTTCTCTATTTCAACATTTCCTACATGTTTTAGTAATATTATTACTTTGGTCAAACTATCACTGATTTTGTGGTGATAATGCAACTATTAGAGATATCACCATTTATGTGTGTAATATCCACATTAAAAAATGATGATATCACCAAATTTCATACTTTTAGAGAGAATTAAATTCATTAAATTTTAAAAAAATAAAAAATGAAAGTACTTATTGAGAACTCGCTCCCTACTAGTCATCTATATTCATGGACTATTTCACCAAGATGCCGCTATCATGGAATGCATGATATTTCACTCCAAGATTTTATGTCAAAGTCTAGAGCACAAATTTTCAATAGGGAGGGTAAAAATGAACCATTTTCACCCCCAAGGGTAAGTTTATAGCTCTAAATTCAAAATTTTACCCCTTACCATCCCATTACATCATTTTTCTTCGTTAAAAGCCTATAGGTGGCTCTGTGGTCCATCTCTCTTCACATTTTATTCTAAATTTTCTATTTATTAGCTTTTTATTCCATTAAATGTCCTTTTTTCTTCTTTATAAGGGCTTATCCATCAATTTTTTTTTCCAGCCAATTCCTTAAGGGGCTATCTTAACATCCCAAACATCATTTGGGGCATCGGTGCAAACTTGATTATTACAAAATTGAAAAATAATTAACAAAACATGAACACATCATTCTTCAATGATTATCAAATAATTTTATTGAATTTTTCATTATTTTAAAACCTTTTGATTTATCTAGCATCCCAAAATACCCTTTTAAGTAGGGTAAAAATGTAAACACTCTAATTTCATCACTTTTATGTTGAATTTATAATCAGAATGACTTTAACAACAACACATAAATAAGGTTAAAAATAAAAAAATCACCTAAATTTCCTCATGAACTTGACATGAATAATATGAAATGCATTGGGGCATCCCTAATTGGTGAAATGCATCATATCCAATCATCAGATTTACTTAATTCATCCTGAACCAAATTTCAACCTTACAAGGCATGTTTTGGATTCATTAGGTTGAATGGTTATTCAAGTTTTAAAATTCACATCACTTAACATTAATTCAATTAACCTTTGTTAAATAACCTAATCTTCTTCAAATGGTAAATTTGATATCTTTTTATTATTACCTATTTTAATTAATTCATTGATTGAGTTATTCCTCCATTCACATGGCAAGTGAATTTAAATATATGGAATCATGACATCATCACAACATCACATGGAAAGTTGTCAAGCATTACATAAATGCAAAAAAAATTATAAAATGTAAACCCATGCCTAATTAACTTAGACTCAAACCCCAAATATTAATGGCATTAAATCTCAAAATTGGACTAAATTCAAAGCAAACATCTTGATCTTGATCTAATAGTCAAAATCATAATGAAAATTCTATAAATAAAAGTATTATTTGACATTATAGACAAGATTTTATAGTGAAAACTTACTCTATATAAATCAAATAAAATATTCAACAATTATTCCATTCTTCATCCAAATCATAAGTAGTCAAGGGGATATGTTGTATATGTGGATACATGACATTGATAAAGACTCCTAGCTCTACAATCTAGGCCCACCATGGTTACAATTTAGTCTTGGAAAAAAATACTTTGGGAAGGTATAGATTTTGGTTTATGTATTTATATTTGTTTATTGTTATCCAAATTTGGCTATCATAAAGGGAAATTTTAAATTTTTCTTATAGACTTGCCTAACCTTGGTGATAGCCATATGTAGTGATTTGTCATGGTCATGTTGGTATCATGATAATAGGCATTGTGTCCTTCTTGGTAGCTTATAGAGTTTTAAGGTGTCCTAGTTAAAACTAAATTCAAGTAACCTAATTTTGTCACCAATCCTTTCAATGCAGTCCATGAGATGAGTTTTGAAATGTTATTTAACATAGTTTAAGGTAAGTTTGACAAAGTTAAGGTTAAGTGTGAGGTCTAGGCAAATATTTAATAATGGTTAAACAAGCAAGGTGGTGACCCTTATAAGAAGACAAAATATGTTCCAAGTTGAATAAGTGGGACAATGAGAAGAGGCAATAGGTTGACAACATGGCCTTTCAAGCACTTTAACAAGAATAAGGTAGTTTTGGAAAGTTTAAGGTATTCATTTATCTTAGCTCTATGACATGTTTTAATGTTATAATAAGAATTACTATAGGGATTGAGAATGAAGGTCTAAATGTCCTCGTATAAAAGTTCTCCATGTTTTTTAGCACATTTTTAATGTCATAACATATATACCTTGAATTTACATATGACCCAAAGTGTCTTGTAACCTTTTTTTAAATGTTTGATTACTTTTATAACTACCCATTCATCTCTCTTATAATTCAAATAAGGCATAATAATAAATTAATAGGGTAATAAGGGTGATAAAGGTATTATCACGTGATATACCTATATGTAGGTATGAGAAGCTCCATTAAAACTGCTCCAATAGGGTTTTCAAGCAAAATGTGGCAGTTCCTTGTTAAAAGAAGGATCTTTTAGAGCCTCTTTATAGGTTTTACATGTTGGATACTTTCTATAAGAACTTACATGACTTAATAAATCTTCCTCAGGTGAAAATAAATGTAATAGAGTGATTTTTAATTCCAAAAATAGAAAAAACATATTCATTCCTCCATTGGGTCTCATAGGTCTTCTTGGCAAGCTAAAAGAGGTAACTAGTTTTCACTCAGTACTTGAAGTGGGGTGATAGAGATTTGGGTGGAATGATATTATGGGTGTATATGGGAAATTATTACCTTTAAATTATAAGCATTATTTTTATTATTTAGGGTCCATGCTCTATGAACCATTGTTAATAAGTTAAGGTAATCACAACCCCTTCTAAAACCCCATAGGCATAGTTTTTCTTGTCTAAATGCATTGTAAGACTCTAGAATGAAAATGGAAAGTTATGTGAGTTTTTATGGGTATTATTAATCCTTTTTTATTATCCTTCATCCTTAATTAGAACATGTTATAAATCAAGAGGTAACAAATCTCCATTTTGAAGTAGGTTGTAGACTGGTGACAATGGGGTTTTGATGGGTTCAACGTTTTAAGCAGCTAAATGCATGTTGTCAATGATATGAAGTTATATATATATCTATATAATTATAAAATAGGTAACTAAATATATCCTTAATTATTTCATGGACCTAAAACTCCACAACATGATGATCACCTATAGTTTTCTACAAGTACTCTCCATAGATCAATGTTGCAGGTAGAATCCCAGTAATATGAGGGCCTCTAATGCATGAAAGGAATGATAATTTTTTTTAATATTTTGGATTCATGAAACTCACTCAGACCTTCTAAAATAATTTTTATGGTCAAAAAATTCAAAGAGATTATGTTATCATGTACATCAAGGGACTATGTATAACATGGAGGTGTAAGAGGTCAACATGGTCATGAGTTTGAGCCTCAAGAAACCAGTGAAGGAATTTGTTTCATAAAATTTTAAATGATATAATATACCTTGAATATTGTCCAATAATTTTGTGACCTTAATAATAACTCCTCTAAGGTAAGCCTACAATGGGCTCAAGTTTGAAACTATGTACAAATAGGCCTGCATACATGTTATGAGGGAAAAGTGATATGTTATTTTTATTGACAAGTTGAAGGTGAGAAAAAATTAGAATATACACCATTATTTAATTTAATAATTAAATAATATATACCATGAATAAATATCAATCTTAAAGTAGGGTCAAATTTAGGGTTGGACTCAGAATTGCAGACCTACCAGCCTACCTATACAAGAATAAACTAAAGAGATAAATCTTGCATTGCATGAGAGGTATAAAATTCATGTGACCATGAGGAATGTTTATATATATGTTTAATGTGTTTGGACCCTTTTTAAAAATATAAATCACTCAATAATATGGACTCTTAAATTCTATCATGGAGACAAGTCGAGAAGAGATCCTACATGCCTTCAATCCTAGGAAGAGAAGTTATTGATAGGTCTATATTATTCCTCATTTGGGAAAATGATAGAATCAATAAAAATAGGGTCCAACTTATCCTAAAATAATTTTGAGTCATAATAAATAAGAAATATCAACTCATAAACAAAGTTTATGATGAGGCTTAAATGTTTGAGAAGCATCTATAGGTCTAAGTAGTTGAATGGGCAGATTGAGAGGAAAAACACACATAGGTGTTGGAGAATGGGTTAAAGAAGTTTTTATAGATTATAGGTATGTAAATAAAATTATATAACCTTATTATAATCAATATAAGGCCAACACTAGCTCAAGAGGACTCATTCTCAATGTAAACTCAATCAAAACAGCCTAATAGACATACATGCCTATTTATAAAATATGAAGGAAACTTGTATGTTTTGAGGTAAATTAAAGAGTGAAGACCCTTATAAGGTTTTATAAATTTATAAAATACTTATATATTGTTTTAAATCCCTTTTAATACAAATAAATACTCAAGGAGGATCCATTATTGAACCTTAAACAAGTATTAGGCCTAGAAGGATAACTTATAGGAATGCCTACAAACAATGAAGAAAAAAAATCTTGTCTTGATCAAAATATCATTGTTGACCATTTTGGCCCTACAGGACAAAATCAGTCTCCGTCTTCCCCTGCTATTTTGAGCCAATTCAATTTCTGGTTTGCATAAGTCTTTTAGCAAAAGGAGGAACCAGTTCAGTGGTTCGACATCGAGGTTCAATGGCATGATCTTTCTCACACTTTGAACTTGAAATTTGGTTCAAACAGTTGGTTCAATCTGGTGGTTCAGTCATTTTGGTTCAAAGTAGTTGGTTTAAGTAATTGGTTCACGTTATAAGGTTCAAAGGGAGTCTTCCAAAGCCTGAAGGACAAGTGCCCTTGTGGAGGGCAGTCAAGCACAAACTAGACCATTCCAGTAGGCTGTGAAGGGTAGTTATAGACCCAAAAGTACCCTTACAGAGGGTAGGGAACCCTTGTGGAGGAATCAAAAGGGTGAGTTTTCCTTCAAAAATGCTAAGGCAAAAGATAAGATGAGTTTGAATTTCTTTGGACAAAATGTCTGAAGGAATTCCTTCAAAGATTTTGTCTGAAGAAATTCAAAAGGTAAAGAGCAAGGAATTATTTTAGAAAATTTCCCATGGCAAGGTGAACAAAGCAAATTCTTTCAGACAAAAGTCTGAAGGAATTCCTTCAGACATTTTGTTCGAAGGAATTCACTCAATGAAAAATCCTAATAAAAATTAGCAAGCAAGAAAGATAAAGAAAAAATTTCCTTCAGACATTTTTTATGAAGGATTTCAAGACTAAGGTAGCCTGAAGGACCCCAAAGGGTAGGTTCCCTTATGGGGGACTCTTGACTACCAAAAGGAGGACCTTCCCAAAGCCCCGAAGGGACACCTTCCCTTTGGGAGGTTTCAATGACAAAGGCCCAGACAGAAGAAAAGAAGAGAGAGATATCCTTTATGAGAAAATTTTGGGGGAACACTTTAGGAAAAAGGCTGAAGAAAAGAAAGCTAA
Source organism: Torreya grandis (assembly GCA_037957365.1). Lineage (NCBI taxonomy): Eukaryota > Viridiplantae > Streptophyta > Pinopsida > Cupressales > Taxaceae > Torreya > Torreya grandis. Next base: position 46,069 of record JARHVA010002253.1, on the reverse strand, counting down.
AGGAATTCAAAGGGGTGATGGGCCCATAGACATAAAAATTGGACATCATGAACTAGTCGTTGGAATTTGGACGTCAAATGACATCCTCGAAGACATCAAATTAAGGGCAACAAGATAGCCATTGGATTTCAAATGGTGATAGGTGTGTGAATGTCAAATTTATGGTACTAATATAGCCATTGATTTTGAAAAGCTTAAGGATAACTCGCAAGTTAACTCAGTGACCCACTGAGAAGATAGCCTCGAGTGCTCACAAGGCCAAGAAAAGATAAAGCCAAGAAAAGACAAAGCTAGGAAGGGACAAAAAATAGCAAGGAAAGATGAAACAAAGTAGAGAATCCAAAACATGGCCATGCACACATACAAAAACATCTAGAATGTTCCAAAAGATGCACCTAGCTAAGCACAGATGTGGACAAAATAGCCCAGGTGGAAAAAGAAGGTGTCAGCATAAGGAGTTATTCTAGCAGTTGACACAGTCTCTGCCAAGTGGTCATCAAGGATCACAAACTAGTGAAGACATGGCCTATTTTTCCACACTTTGAATTGATGAGTAGATAAACTATGTGAATATCTTGAAGGAGTGGTCTTGTTTGTAGAAAAAGAGGTGTGGCCCATGATTTCACATTAATGTTTGAACACCAAGGTCAAAACTGGCAGCTGACACAACATCTTTTTTTAGTGGCTTCCTCTTCCCAATGCTCTCAAATCATATGGGCCAACTTGTAAAAAGGTGACAAAGTCTTTTCTAAAGGGGCACCTTTACTTCCTCTCTCTATATATATTGTAACTTCTCATTTGAGAAAGGGATCTCTCAGCTTGCAAGGCGGAGCCCTACCAAAATTTACCTTGAATCAAAAAGAACATTTTTGCCTCCATTTGAGCTTGCACTTTTGCATGTCTATGGCTTTGTCTTGTGTTAAGTCATTTTACCTTATGCTTTCATAGAATGATTCTAGCATGTCTAGTGTATTGTGAGTTCTTCTTTTGTAGGTTATCCAGAAGTGTCTACAACAGAGTATAAGCACATGTGAATAGGTTGCCATAGTGTGTCTTAGAACACCTCTGGTAGTTCTTCCTCCCTGTATCTCTAGAGGAGCCCTAGCTCACTGATGCAGGATAATTTATCATATCAAATGAATTATACATCAGCTTGTTCTTGGTGGAAAGTGTATGCTCAAACTAATTAGATCAAACTTTTTTGGTGCATCACCCTCTTAGTTTAGGTTATATTTCAGTATCTTTCTCTCTTTTCAACTCCCCCATTATATATATGTATTAGCATATTACTGGAATAACTTAGAGATGCATCAAAGGATCTAGCCCTTATCTATAGACTCTCCCCTCAGTTTTACTAGACCCACAGGCAAGAGAGGAATTTCCATTATGCTGCGTGGAAGAGAGAAGCCCAGCCTTCTCTCAAGGGTGCAATCCACAGCGTCAACAATCACTAGGTGTGATAATGGGTGATATATTTTGAAATATATGGTGGATACCTTTTTTATACTATGTATTGAATATTAAATCATACAATAAATACATTATCAAATCTTTGTAGGGTATTAGGTCTAAATGAGACCTATAGGTCTATTTTCAAGATTGTGAAGAGAATGTGCATTTCTCTAGTCAAGTTTAGGAATTAATATTGTTAAGAAGAAATTATATGATTAAAACATATATTAAAAAATTATAAATATTTAAAGTTCCATCAATTTATTCCAAGAAGGAACAAAATAAATCAAGAAGTTCATTAGGTTCAAATAAGCCTAAAATCCTACTTAAACCCTCAAGAGATAAAATCACAGTCTTGAACACATGTAGTAGTAGAGGGAATGATGGAGATATTTTTTAGAGAAATTAATAATTTATTTAAACCCAAGGTAATCATTTTATAATTAAATGGTGGAATTTATATCCCTTTTGGGCTAAAACACCTCTCTTGAAGTAAACATGTTAGAAAAGTGAACCTAGGAGGCTATATTTCTAAGCTAGGGACTGGTAGGAGAGTTTTCATGGTGCCAACAAATCTTAGGCACAAAATTACACCCATATTCCCTATAAATTCAAGGAATTTAGTCTTCATTTTATTTCCTTGACACTATTAATGATCACTAAGAAAAGGAACCACTCAAAACCCTCTTTTCACCTTGTGAATAACTCGGGAAGGTATGGTTTTATGCTCAGAACTTGAAAGAGGTTTTTCATGGAAGAAAATGGATATTTAAATAATTAATATGTTTTCCCCACTCCAAATTAATGACATTAGTTCATAGGTTTAGGGCCTCAACTTTATGAACAATCATTAAAAACTAAATCACTTAAAACCCTATCAAGAGACCCAATGGAGAATATTGGCCTTCCAAGTGCCTCAATGGATTGATATATCCTAAAAACCACTAAAACTATTACTTTTAGTGGTTTTATATGGATATTGACAAAGTTAATCATGATGGATCATCTTGAAGACCATATAGACCTTGGTAAGACCTTGTATGGTGATTTATAACTCTCATATGATGCATCAAATGGATTTAAGTATTTAGACAAATGTAGTGGACTGTTGAAGAAATAATGAAGAGTTTAAAGATACCTAAAAGGTTATTTTAAAATTTTACCTTGTGTAAATAACTCCTAGAAGAGATAAAACACCTACAATATCAATATATAATGTCCTCAAGCATGTGAAAGGTGTTAAAGAGATGAATTATCATCTCAAGAATAATTATGTGATCAAGAAAATGCAACTTATCTCTTCTCAACTCTAATCATGAGGGTAATTTCAAATGAAGAGTGATGAGTCATCCAAAGATTTGAATATTCCTTCCTACTCCACTTTCTAGAATATCACAATAACATCAAGGCGACACATGTTGAGGGACTTATTAGATATTCCTACTCGTAGGCTTTCTTTTTTGTAACTTGTTTCATCAAGAGAAGATACTTGTCATTGCATCTCCAATACCATCTCCCCCCCCCTCTATCTCCCATTCCCTCTCTTTTATATGTATGCCTAATTTTTGCATTATAATGGATCCTTAAACTATGATTATGGCATAACCCTACTCTTTTCTATGCATATTTATTAATAATATGACTATTTTTACCTCATCTTATGGTTGTATGTAGTGTATGCCTTTATTGCTTGATATGATCAAGAATAGATTAAGTTCATCTTGGTTGTTGTCTCATTCTCTTTGCCTTCATGCAGTTTAATTCATTGTTGTAAGTTGTGAAGAGTGTCATAAGGGGTTTAATGGAGTTATAAGAGGAAAATATCTTCCCTTATAGTCTCACTTAACCTTACCTCTTTAAAAATCATTGATGTGATAGGGTCTCTCTAAGGGAAGTGTATGTTTATTTCAACCTTATAAGTCTTAGTGGACATTCAAATTAGTGGTATAAGTCATGAAGTTTGGTGCATCACCTCCCTTTTTTTTATGGTTTTCTCTCTCCATTTTCATTTTCAAGTAGTAACTTAATTTTTAGTTATTAAGTGATTCATAAAGAGCCCTATCTAGAGGTTTAATCCATTCTCTATGTCACCCAAAACCTAGGATTGTTCCCATGCTATCACTTAAGTGAGAAGGATTGAACCTCCTCCTCAAGGGTGAAAATTTTGATGATAACATTTCTATCACACACTATGGGACAAGAGATTTCATCAATTTAATAGTGATTGGTGTTGCTCTTAAATAGACTAGTCTTTGGAGGCATGAACAAAGAACCAATGGTGACTCCAAGCACATTCAATTAGTTTTAGTAGGCTAGGTATTATTTCAAGCAAGTAATCTCTTTATTTTTCCTTTTTCATGAAGTTTAATGGTTGAGTTTGGAATTAATTTCAATTTTAATCTAGTGGGTGAGCCATATAAATATTAAGTTGATCTTTATGAATAGCCTAATAAGCCATATAAGCCCTATGTTTATCAATATCATCCCTACAATGGCCCCACTTACCCTCCATATCACTTTAGTTATTAATGTGACTTGAATTTCTATAAATAGTGTTACTCTTCCTCCTTTCCTCATCAACCTTACCAAGCTTGTCAACCTTCATATCAGTCATATCAAGTTTACCATCAGCAAGAGCTAAGATATAAGGAGGAGTGTATATCTAGGCAAATGAAAGATAAGAAAGATAAAGACTCTCAATTAATCATGAAATGATAATGAGAAATATAGATATAAGTCTATAACTTGGCCAATTTATCCCTATTAATCTCATTCAAAAGCTAAGGGACTCATTATAGTTTACAAGGAGTAAGTGGGCAGCCTTTGAGGAGGTAAACCAACATGTCCTAACCAATGAAAGTCTAGAAATAAGAGATTTAAATCAATTCATGGAGGATATTTTAGTTCTATGGGATAATTAAGAATTATAATATCATCAACCGCAATTATCTTTTCCTACTCCACATCAACCTTATTCAGCTCCTAAATTTCTCCAAATTATAATATGCCATCAAAAAAGGCTTGATTTTATGAAAAAATCACCCATTATTCCTCAAGATACACCTAATCTCCCTCAAGAAACTTCTCCCATGCTCATCCAAAATAAAAATTTTGTGGCCAAGACAAGGTAGTTTTTAAACTTCCCAAACCCTTTATCCACCCCTCAAGTTTAAACATACCATCAAGAGGAAGCTCCTAAGTTCAAGGTTCCAAGTTATAAGCAAGTGGTTGAGTAATGAAGAAACAAAGATAAAAAAATTCCTAGATTTTGAGATGGAAGCTAAATAATAAATTTTACCTATTCAATCCCTATCCCTCCCTCCTCAAGAACCCAAAACCTTACCATAATAGAGGTCAATCCAAGAAGGAATCCAAAATAAGAAAGAATATATTATTGATAAGGTTGAAGAACTTAAAACTTTCCCATCATGGAGGTCAATTAAAGAGAGCATTAAAATTAATAAGTCCTTGTGGATTAGGTTAAAGAACAAATCATATCAAGAGTTGAGGGTTTCATTGGTGAATGTAAGGAGAAGAATAATAGGCTCATTGATCTCAAAAGTCCAAATCTTATTTATGAGTTTGAGTAGCCCATCCTTAAAGAATAAAATGTTCTATGGGATTCAAATTAATAAATCCATGTTTTAGTTTTAAGTGAGCCTCAATATAGCCATGAAGAAGACACTTCAAGTAAACATGAGGAATAACTCATTATTGACACTCCCCTTAGTGAATAAATGAATAAATTAGTCTTTAGAGATGAAGGGAGAGGTGATCCTTATTATGTGTCAATAGAATTTGAATTAAATAACACTCTTGAAGGTGAAAAAAGCTCAATTGAGATAGTTTTAGTAGTTTCCCAACCAACTAGTCATCTAATTGAGATCACAGTGATTAAGAACAAAAGTTATTAGAGCCTCTTAATGAATTGGAATAAATAGCTATAGTAGAGATGCATTTAGATATCTTTAAAGATATCTAAAGTGGTAAAGAAGAGATAAATTATTGTTTTTAACTCTCTCCTTTGATTGAAAATGATGGCTTGTTTTCTTTTTGCAAAGAAAAATTGGTTGAATTGGAAATATAGGAATCATAAGGGAACATTTGTATAGAGAGTCTCAATGAAAAGGATGCAACTGGTTTTGAAGTGGAATACCTATCAAGTGAAAAAAATGAAGTCTTGAGTGGGCTTGAAATGTATTCCAAGGATAAAAAGTAAAGCCAATTTGTAACAATGATTGATGTCTTTACAATAAATCACCATGAATCTCATGGTCACATGATAGTAGTTAGAAAGGTGATAGAGATAGATCCTCAAGTTGATAATATATGCAATATGCCTTATCAATTCAACATGAAGAGTTTCAAGGTGACATGTGATATAAGTATTTGGATATTTGTAACGAATTTGAAGCTTTTTAAGGGTCTAAATCTCTTATTGGTTAGGTTGAAAATGCTTGTGAATATTCTCTCTTACTTGAATAACAATGTGGTAACCCCAAAGAGATCATTCAAGACCAAACTCACCATTTTATGGAGCCTTTAGAAGCTAAATTTGATGTTTCTATTGTCAATCAAGGCGTGATCATTTTTGAGGTGAGTTAAAACATAAATAAA
>JARHVA010002253.1:0-35000 GCA_037957365.1 Torreya grandis | reverse complement strand
GAACCTAAGAAGCTATCTTTCTAAGCTCAAAACTAGTAGGAGAGTTTGTATGGAGAAAAAATATATTAGACACAAGTAAAATCCTATTACATATAAATTCATGGAATTCAATCCTTTAAGGGCCTTAATTCTATGAATGATCACTAAGAAGAGGAACCACTCAAAACCCTTTTTCACCTTGTGAAGAACCCAAGAAGGTATAATTTTATGCTCAAAACTTGAAGGAGGTTTTTCATGAGGAAAATTTATATTGGAGGTTTTCATAGGGTGAACCTAATACAAATCAATGAAATTAGTTCATAGGTTATGGGCCTCAACTCTATGAACAATCATTAATAATTCAAGCACCTAAAACCCTCTCAAGAGACCTGATGGAGAATATTGGCTTTCTAAGTGACTCAAATGAATTGATATGGACTAAAAACTATTTAAAAAACCTATGCACACCTATATACACCTAAATTATTGATTTTTGGCACATGTGAGGGGAAAATGGTATTAAAATAGGCCTAAAATTACAAATTTTGGTGGTTTTCCATGGAGATTGACCAAGTGAATCATGATGGATCATATTGAAGACCATCTAGACCTTGGAAATAACTTGTATGATGATTTAAAACTATGATATGAGGCACTAAGTGGATATGTAAGTATTTAAATAGATTTAGTGGAGTGTTGAATAAATAATCAAGAGTTTCAAGACACATAAAAGGGTCTTGTAACATTTTACTATGTGTCGAGAATTCCTAAAATACCTAACACACCTGAAATATCAGTATGGAAGGTCCTCAAGCATGTGAAAGGTTTCAAAGAGATTAATTATAATCTCAAGAACAATTATGTGGTCAATAAAATTCAACTTGACATTCCTCAACTCCAATCATGAGGAAAGTTTTGAAGGAAGAACAATGAGTCATCCAAGGAGTTGAAGAGTCCTTTATGTGCCACTTTCTATAAGATCATGATCGCATCAAGGTGACACATGTTTAAGGAGTTTTTATATCTTCCTAATTATAGGATTTTTGTTTATAACTTGTTTCATCAAGATAAGACAATTGTAATTTATTCTTCAATTCCATCTTCTCTCTCTCACTCATTCTCTCCTATATGTATGCCTGATTTTATCATTGTAATGGATACTTCCACCAAGAGTATGGCATATCCCTACTCTTTTGTATACTTATTGATCAATAAGATGACTAGTTTTTACTCTTATTATGTTTGTATATAGTTTCTACCTTAAATGGCTGATATGATCAAGCATAGATTAATTTAATCTTGGTTGTTGTCTCATTCTCTTTGCCTTCATATAGTTTGACTCATTATTACAGGCTGTGAAGAGTGTCATCATGGGTTTCATAGAGTTAGAAGGGGTAAGTATCTTCCTTTATAGTCTCACTTGACCTTACTTATTTGAAAATAATTGATGTGATAGGGTTTATATAAGATAAGTGTATGTTTCTTACATCCTTATAGGTCTTATTGGAAATTCAAATCAGTGGTAGAGGTCAAGAAGTTTGGTGCATTACCTCCATTTTAGTTTATGGTTTTATCTCACACTTTTATTTTACAAGCAGTAGTTTCATTTTTAATTCTTAAGTGATGTATCAAGGGATTTATCCCTATTAAAAGGTTCAATCCATTCTTTATGTCACCCATACCCTAGGATTATTCCCATGACATCACTTAAGTGAAGAGCCTTGAACAACCTCCTTAAAGGTGTAACTTTTGATGATAACATTTAGATTACCCTAAACCTTTCCCAATCATAGGTATCATTCTTAATATGTCATGTTTTTTAATTTTTTTGGTTTTAATAACTAAAATGAACTAACCACTCTTGTAATCGTGATCTACAATAGGTAAAATAAAATAAAAAAATTGAAAGCTAGATTTGTAGCATGTAATAAATTTAAACAAGAAAACAAAATGGTATTGGGCTGGTTGATACAATTATAATAATGATATTATAAAATTAAATAAATAAAATAATTTCAATCTAGCTTATATAATTTTACAAACATACATAATTGTATTAGGATGGCTGATATAGTCTCTAAAAATAAATAATGGTACTGCATTAGTAGATACCATTCATAGACATGAAGAAAACTATATTAAGATAGCCAATACATTTGGGATAATGGTTTGAAAGATTTTTTTTAATATTATAGAATAAATAAACATGAAACTAATATAATTTAATGTAGAATAAGATTCATGTCATTTTCACTAGATTGTATGCACAAACTAGGATGACCTATAACTATTCTCTTTATCTTCATAAACTAAGACTTGTAAACACATACTATTTTCAAAATTTATCAATTATTGATGCTTTATCTCTTAAAAGAACCTATCAAGGTTCAATATCTATGAATACATAAATTAAATGGTGCATCGACAAAGGGGTGGGAAAACCATTAGGGATTTGAGAGATTGTTGTCATGTATACCACCACTTGCAATCTACACAAAGCCATCTATTATAAACTTCCCTAAGATTTGACACCTCCATTACACACTCCTCCAATAAATTAATATGAAAACCCTTTTTGACATTTATCTAACAAATTAATCTTGGGATGACCTTATAATTAAATTATATTTGCATGCTAGGGACTCTGTCAGCCTTGGCCGAACTAGTTTGAGACCCAAATTAATTTTATAAATTAATGATACAGGGTCAATTGGTTTGAATCTATCAGCTAAAATTTTATAAGGGTCTAGGGTTAGATTTAGCTATATATACACATCCTTTTCACCATTTCTTAGAGAGAGAAGAGTTAATTATTCATTTGTGCTCACTACTCTTCCACCATTATACTAAAGGAGTCATTGCTAAGTGTTTAAATTTGGAGAGAAGAATCTATCTTGTGAAAGCTTGAGATTCACTAGGAGGTCTTTGGATAGACTATAGTCCATTGTCTATCATTATCTTCTTTAACAATACACAACAACCTATTGAAAATCACCATTAGCCAAGGGAGAGATTCAGTCTTGATGGGTTCATCTTCAATATAAGTATCTCTAACTTTACTCCTCTATTTTAGTAGATATAAGTAACATAAGTAATGGTTTTTAAATGTATTTATCTCTCTATGCATTAGGGTTATATTTATATATAGTTTAATTATAATTATTCTATGCATGTTTATTTTTATGTTTATTACCCCCACTTTGTGTCATAAGATTTGGTGAGCACTAAATTAGATTTTAATTTACTTTGTGAATATAAGAAAACATAGGACCTAACTAGGGTTATCACATGGTTTTGCTTGACTAGAGGATTTATAACCGTCTATAGTGGCATATTGTGGTAAGGGATCCCTTGGTTAGGTATAGTGGATCTGTCTTGGTCATGACCCCAATCTTCTCAATGTACCAACAAGAAGTGTAAGTGTGATTTATATACTCTGAGCTAGGATTCATTTGTTGGTCAATTACATTTTCCCTCATATACATTCTGGTGAAACTAGCATGAATATAACCCTTTTATGTTTTATTTTATGCATTCATTTTATTATCATATTATATATTTTTATTTTTGCATTAATATATCAAACCTACTGATATAGTCTAACATTTTGTGCATAGGTTTAACACACAGTTATATCAAATTGACTCCATTTTATCTGTGCAAATCTTCCTAAAATATAGGTAATAGGATCGACCAACTTGACTCTAATATCTTATTCAATCATAGTATTTCATACTTCATTGACCCAGTCAACTCTATTCACATTTTTTCTTTGCAGCATATAGGTTTAAAAACTTAGTCAAACTAGTCGACTTTATTGATAGATTATTTTTAGCAACAAGTTTTGTAGAATACGTTGACCCACTCAACTTTGTTTTTAGATTATAAAAATCATAATTTGAACAACATAGTATAAAATTTTAAAAATAAGCATCTTCAAAATTACCAAGGTTCATTCTGACCTTATTTGTCATTTATGGTTACCATTTTTAGTCTTATTTTTCATAGCATATAGTCTATAAAATTGTAACCCTACAGTGAACTAGGTCAACTATCTTGACACATTTTTTTAGCCTATCTTATTTTTAGAAGACTCAATCATCATGTTCGACTGTGTTCTTCTAGAGCTTGATTTTGTAGAAAAGTATTGATCATGTTGGCTCTATTCTATACTGTTTGCATACAGTGTCACCTAAGCTAAATTTTTACTCTTTACAGTCAAAGAAATTAACTTATTTTTCTAGTGATTAATTCACTTTTCATTTTAGTTACTTTCATACTTAAAGTAACAAACATAGACTAGTTAGGTGGTTTTCAATTTATCAATTTAGTCACATTATTTTTCCCTTTTGCACACAATTCTAAATCATTTAACACTAAAAATTATTACACATTTTCTTCCCAAGGACTACCTACTTGAATTTCATCACCAAGGGGGAAATCGACTTGGTTTTCTAGACAACTATAAACATGTGGTTGATGGTATATATAGGCAAAGCACCTGACATCCTTATCACTTTAGGATTATGAAGTGAAGGGATAGGCCCCAATACCAAGCTATTAACATGGCTAATACATATCCCTTTTAGCCTAAACTACATACAAATATCTATAGATTACTTTGTAGTTCCTTCTTATAACTAACTCCCTATCACATTAATTTCAAAATTTATTATAACTTTAAAACATTTAGGAATGACCAATTATCTTAGCATTTACATTCAAATTTTGTTGTTTTCTCTTTTATCATTGTAATTTATATGGTAAAACATGTACTATCTAGTGTTAATATAAGTTTTGTGTTATGTGTTATGATTAGATCAAATAATTGATTTAGTTACTTGTGTGCTTTATTATATTTGATTATCTATTATCTTATGAACTTTATTTCCTATTTCTAGAACATAGTCATCCTTCTCAACATAGTCTCTTATAATTTTTTAGTTTTTTTACCTTTAGTACATAGTTTCCCTATATGATTATGTATCTTTATATTATGTTCACTTTATCCATCTATTGTACATAATCGACCTATCTCACTATGTATCTTACTAGCCTACCTTAATTTTTCCATCCACATAACACAATCAAGTAATTTGACTATGTATTTTTCATCATGTTCTATTGAAATTTATTATAGACTCTATCAATCTTGTCTACTCTTTACCTGTTGGTCACTATTATTTTGTGTTTGGTTAACTTTTCCCTTGTTTTTACTCTTTAATTTATAATTTCAAATTCTTCCCTCAAGCATCATGAAGTCCCCTATCAGACTATTTTTGGACAACCTAAATACATTTATCCACTATATGGGATGTTGTTTTCTTCCTACCTTCTCTACCTAATCTTCAGTATTAGAGCACCTTTTCTCATCCCTCATCTTTTGACTACAATATATTCCAAATCACTCTAATAGATGAGATTGGTGGATCAAATCCATTCTATTATTATCAACATAACTCTCAATTTAATGCTACTTACCATACTATGGGGATAATTGACATAAGTCTAACAAATAAACCCATAAGAAACCTTCTCAACACCAATATTCCACCACCTAGTAACACACCCCTTTATACCAATTCAGGGAATCGCTTTCCTACCAATCATAATAATCCTCCTCCCAACACCAACCCACCAATTGATACAACTCAAATTATTACACAAATAGTGAAATGAATGAACATCATGAAAACATATAATACCTCTCAAATGATGCAACTACAACATCATTTGATAAACATGGATAATTAGCCTCCATTCATCTTCCCAAAAATCACAAAAATTTCATCCCTCCACCTTGTAAATATGTTATAGGAAATATCATTCCCAAACCTATTATGCATAATAAGATTCTTCAACATATTCAAAACAAACCTTTAGCCCCTTTTATTATATTTATTGATATTGGTAATATATATCTAACTATTAAAAATGATGGGACTAAAGATCCTACATCTTTTCTCAAAGCATTCGGTAATCTTTATAAAGAGTGGATCCAAACTAATACCTTCTACACTACCAAAATTTAGTTAAAAACTTTACAGGTGATGTATTATAATGGTATAACCAACTCCCCCAACATTATATATGAAAAATTGAGGATTTATCCAATCCTTTAGTTAAGTAATTTAAACATAATTATATTCCTAAAATTTGTCTTAGTCATTTCATCAATGCTAAGCAATCCCTTACCAAAATAGCTCATGATTTTATCAAACCATGGAAATATATATCTTAAAAAGTTGATCACAACATGACTGATGACAAATTTTTCAAACTTTTCATAAGGGCCTTGACACCTTCCCTCCAATACAAGTTTCAAACTTTTAATCCCCAAACTTTAAATTATGATATCAATTAAGTTAAGTGATACAAGTTTCTACTGAAATAATTTTAACCTAACACTAAAACCATCAAAGGATATTTCCAACATTGAACCTCTATAATCATTATAAATCATCCTCAACCAAGATCAAGAGGAGATAAAATGGTAAATCCCAAGTCTTCCCATAAGTTTTTAACTATTCAACAAATGAAACAACTTTTAGCACCTTCTAAACCATTCAAGTATGATAATAATCCCCCTTAATGGTATGAACCTAATTTTTTTTAATTATTTCATGATGATATAGGTCATTCCCATGAAACATGTCATGGGATTATAAACATTTCAATTTCTTTTATGTTAGGATATACATTCAATCATGATGCCATGATAAAAATCCATCACCATGATGCCATGATAAAAATCCATAATCATGATTATTTTAATGCTTCTCAAAATAAATAATATTTCAAATATTCTTCCTCTAACAATCCAAAAACTTTATCTACATCCCAACCTCAATGATTAAACAAGGATATTTTCATGATTGATGCCAACTATGATTAATACTACACTAGTTCCCAATTATGAATGCGGCTAAAGTCAATTATCAATGCAAGCCCACCCATAAAGATCCCATTAGAAAACCAAAAAAACATCATTAGAATAAAATTTCTCAAAGACACTAATAACACTAACCTACCTTTGTATACAAACAAATAACCACTTCTTCAATCCAAACCTCCAAATACCTCTCTTCTTACTAAAAATATTTTACCTTCTAAGGCATTTGAAAATTCATCCTCTTTAAAAACGCATTGGAATTTATTATAGGAACTTACCTCTATATCTTTTAAAATTCATCTCATGGAGTTATTTCATAATTCTCCTATCACCATAAATTTATAATACAACTACAAGAAATTGAATAACCATCTTCACTTGAAGTGGAACAACCTTCTCACAAGCCTCCACCAATAAAAATTCATACCATTTAAATAGTTTTTCCTTATTTAAAATCTTACATAGAGTTCCTTGAATAAGACATGATAAATTATAAATTTCTCTTTTGCACCAAACCATTAATACCACCATTTTTCATAAAGTATTAGTAGATTAAGGGTTAGGAATTAATGTGACATCTCTTTGGATCATTCAAAAACTTGGGTATAAAAAATATCATCTCAAGAAAATTCATCTAACATGTTGTGGATTAAACAAGACTAATCAAAATCCACTTGGTTTTATTTAGATCCCTCTTACTATCGGACCCAAAACTATACATAGCATGCTTATGGTTCTTGACTTACCATGATCCTATAATATACTCCTAGGTCACCCATGGACACATCACATGAGGGATATTTCCTCTTCTATTAGCCAATGTATCAAGTACATTCATAATGGGAAATGGTATAAACATGAGGCCAATCCTAACCAATTGATTATTTATCTTCCCAATCCCAATTCTTAGTATCAAATTTGAACTATTTTACGGATTAATAGTGCACCTTTACCTAAATTCATTAATATGAATCCATATTTATAGGTCAATCTTCTTTATTCTAATGATGATGAGACAAAAAAATTATAAAACACATGAAATACTACCAAGCTACCTCCCTACATTTTGAAGTGGCTCCCTCCTTCATTGTTACCTCATGATCATACCATCCCTCTCATCGATGAGATCACTAATTTTCCTCCTTCATGTAATAAACATGAAGCATCTTATATAGAAGATGATTTCACTTGTAATGAATATGGAGTGACCAATTTATTTCAAGACCCTTTAAATATGTTACCTAGTAATTTAATTATCTAAATGTATCACATTTTGATGTTCTTTTAGAGACACAAGCATTTACCATCTCTTCCACCTATGATGATAGCTACATTATGGCCCAAGCTCAATCATGAAACTTGAATGTTCAACACTATCAAAAAACCTTGCTAAAATACATGATTTCAACTAAGATGTTCATATTATTTCCATGAATATTAAGCTAGAACATGAAGGTCATATACCTCCAGTTAATTCTCCACTTCTTGATACTCCTTGGGTTGTTGAAAAAATATTACCTTTCAAAAATTTAGAGCTTCTATGACCTTCTATATCTCCTATCACATTGATCACTCTACCAAATCCACTCCCTACCAACAATTTTAAAGTTACACCTATTATCAATCCAATTGAATCCAATCAACCTTCTTCCATAGTTCCACCTACTCCTGAGATCACCCTTGATGGTAAGGTAATATATGTATACCAAATAAAATATAAATATGATTTCTATGGTAATAAATTCATTAATCTTGAAGTAGACATGGAATATTATAGACCTTTACCTACATTACCTATTGATGAAGCCATACTTGAGTTGTTTCATGCTTTAGAACCTCAACTTCCTCAGTAACATCATAAAATTGGGAATTCCAAATGAAAGGCTCTTTATTTTAATAACTTCATCACTAGTATCAATCCAAAAACTAATCCCATTTCTTCTCTTCCCAATGTGCCATATCATTTTCAAGATGGAAATGCTATGCTTATTGAAGAAACCATGAGATAGAATATATCATTCCCTCATGTCCTTAACCTAAAATAGTTTTTATAGAACTCACATTGAATGAACTTGATAATTTTACTCTATTATTTAATAAATATCATGAAATTCTAACTTATTTATATGAAGACATGTCTAACATTGATCCTAGTATCATTGTGCAAAAAATAATTACATAATCAAATGCCAAAGTTGTTAAAAAAAATAATGAAAATTTCCACCCCACCCTATTCCATAAAGAAACAATAAAAATATTAGATTCCAAGTTTATTAAACTTATGGATTATTTTTAATGGGTGTCAAATATTGTTCCCATTCAAAAAAATCACGATGTTTATCTTATTGACTTCCATAATATCAATCTCACTTGTCCCAAAGATAATTTTCCATTACCTTCAATAGATTCATCATAGATTCCATTGTCATATATGAAATTTTGTCACTCGTGGATGGTTTTTTGGGCTATAATCAAATTCACATATCCCTCATAGACCAACATAAGACACCATTCAATATAGAATGGGGCACCTATTGTTATGTTAAGTTTCCCTTCAACCTTAAAAATGTTAGAGCTACCTATCAATGAGATATGACCCATATTTTTCATGATCTTATACAAAATATTATGGAAACCTATGTGGATTAACTCATTTCTAAATTTAAAAGTCACACAACCCATCTCTTTGATCTAGCCATCATCTTTGATCGATTAATTAAGATAAAGTTAGACTCAACCCCTAAAAGTTTGTCTTTAGAATTACATCTGTTAAAATGCTAGGGTTCTTAGCCTCCATTTGAGGTATTTATGTTGATCCCACTAAAATAAATTCTATATTCAACATACCTATTCCCCACTCGTTTCTAAAAATGTGTACCTACCTCAATAAACTCGGGGTACTCTGATGATTCATCCCCAAAATGGCTTATTGCATATACTCTATCAATACCCTTCTTATTAAAGGTAATGTTATTGAATGGATTGATCCTTGTTAGAAGTAATTTGAAAAGATGAAAGAATCATTGCTCCATCATCCTACCCTTCACCCACCTTCCAATGATCATCCTTTGATTTTGTATAATTATTCTACTCCTATATCAGTTGGGGAAATACTTTCCCAAACAGATAATATCAAAAGATAATATGTTATTTACTATATTTATTGAGGCTTCAGTGATTAAAAAAACATTATAATAAAGTATAATGTGATTTTCTTGCTATCTATTTTGTAGCTAAAAAGCTTCATCACTACATGCTCTATCAAATAACCTATGTCATTATTCAATCTGACCCACTTCATCAATTTTTCTCCAAAGCATTTATACCCAAAGATAGACTTGGAAAGTGGATATATATCTTAATGTAATTTGAACTTGTCATCATCATGCAAAAATATATCAAAGTACAAGTCATTACTGACCAACTTACATCAGCTCCCATACCCCTTATAAATCATATTCAAGATAGTCTCCCTAATAATAACATTCTCTATATTAAATGCCTTAATCAAGCTATCTCTCTTAAAGATTACTTCCATAATTTTAATACTAATTTATAATAAAGTAATCAAGAATATGTATATGTCATTATTGATACTACTAAATCCAAATTAGTTATAAAAGAGATTCTTGAAGTCGCCATTGATTTACATGAAGACACCTAGACCCTACACTTTGATGGTGACAAATATTTCCAAGGAGTTTGGGTAGGTTGTATTATAATTAATCCTCATTGTAAAATTATCCCTTTGGCATTGTGGAAAACCTTTGAAATGACTAAAAACATGGAAGAATATGAAGCATTAATCTTAGGCATAAAACCAACATTTGACTTAGATATTCCAAGTCTACATGCTTTGGGTGACTCCCAACTTATTTTTCACTAGGTTAATGGTGAATACCAATGTAAAAGTGAAAATATTATCAATTATCATCAAATGAATACCACCCTAACTAAATAATTTTCCTCTTTTACCATTGAGCCCATTCCAAGAGATTAAAACTCTATTGTTGTCTCTCTTGCTTCTTTGGCATGTTTATTTCATATACATCAAGTACTTAATGACTCCAAATTTATTATTTAAATAAAAAATTCCACATATTTTATCCAATCATAATAGTTTTGTATCTATCATATTTATGTTATCACTATTAGATAGATCCCATGGTATAGAAACATTATCCAATTCCTTGAACATCAACTTATCCTCTAAATACAAATTTTCATGAAGAGACTAGAATTCATAAAGAAGATCTTAAATATGTATTTCGATACAATACCCTTTATTATCATAATGTATAAGGTACCTTAATCAATTATGTCAATAAATAATAGGCACCTCCTCACCTTGAATAATAACATGGGGACATTTATGGTGGTCACTATAGTGGATATGCTATAGCATGTAAATGCTTATGTATGGGATACTTTTGGCCTATTTTAAAAAAGGAAGCTATTGATTTTTTTTAAATGTGTAGTCCTTACCAACTCCATGATGATATAATATATTTAGAAACCATTAAGCTCAAAATTTTGGAATATCCTTGGCCATTTTACGTGGGGATTAGATCTCATTGGTAAATTACCTCAATCACAAGATGGCCATGTTTTTATCACTATTGTTGAATACTTTACCAAATGGATATAAGTCATGCCTCTTGTTAAAATCATGAGAACTAATATTTATAAATTTATCCTTAACCAAATCATGTAATTTTGGAGTTCCCCATACTATCATTTCTAATAATGGCAATAATTTGAAGAACAAGGATGTGAAGCAATATGTACTAAATTTAAAATATCCCATAATTTCTCCACATCTTACCATTCATAATGCAATAGATAAAATAAAGAAACTAATAAAATTCTCAATAAAATCCTCAAAAATAAAATCCAATAAACACACACATATTTTCATATTCAATTAATCCTACATTTTGGGCCTATTGTACTAACATCCATATTGTCACTAGGGAAACACCATTCTCGCTAGTCTATGGTTTTGAGTCTACCT
This sequence comes from Torreya grandis, assembly GCA_037957365.1. Classification (NCBI taxonomy): domain Eukaryota; kingdom Viridiplantae; phylum Streptophyta; class Pinopsida; order Cupressales; family Taxaceae; genus Torreya; species Torreya grandis. The sequence continues at coordinate 23,115 of JARHVA010002253.1, read as the reverse complement.
TACCATTAGAATTTGAGATTCCATCTTTATGTATATCTCTTCATGGTATCATTATAAATGAATAACTATGTGAATCTCACCTTCATTCTCTTGATATTATTTATGAACACCATTTATCCCCTTTTTAACATAACAACCAATACAAGGTTCATATCACTAAGCAACATAATAAAAAGGTTAAAGTCGACAATTTCAATATTATGATCTAGTCCTTAAATTAAACTATACCCATGATAAATAGGGATAATATGCCCAAAAATGGTGGGACCCATATTTAATGAAAGACATTCTTGGTCCTAGTACCTATTTCCTTGAAACTAATGAAGGCCATATTTTCAAATAGCCCACTAATGCCCAATTCTTAAAGAAATATTTTGCTTAGATATTTCCCTTCTTATCATATTTATATATTTTGTCCTAATAACACTTATTTTAATATTTATACACAAGTATCACCATCTACAATTGTCTCTTTTTATACAAACCTTAGTTCCTTCCTTTGGTCCTTTGGTTTCTTTCTATCATGAGTTGCATTATAATACCTAGATAGGACCTAGTTTTTCTCATGAATTCCTTTCGATTTCATACATTGATTTTTCATTTAAAGTTTGTTATCTTATAATTATTTTTACACCCACTTGAGTTTTCTATTTTGTGAGTTATATTGTAAGATTATGGATAGGACCAGGACCTCCTCACAAACACCATTTCTATATTTTTATTTTTGCATAATTTGTTAACTCTCTTGGGTTTTTCTCTTGTGAATTACAGTGTAAGACCATGAATAGGATTAGGCCCTCCTCACAAATACCATTTTACCCTTTATTTCACCTAATTTGGTTTCTATTTTATGAGTTTTAGTGTAATACCATGGATAGGACCAAGCTTTCCTCATAAAATTAACAAATTACTTCAAAACATTCTTTTACCAAACTGAGTGTTCATTTTCTAGAATGCTAAGAAATGGTTAAAAATTTGTGATCCCATATTCTTATCTTTAGTTTTCATTTCTATTTTATATAAAATTTTCACAACAAATTATGTTAACATGTTTACCTATAATCATCCATTCTTATGATAAGTAATTGTACTTACCTATCATTGTATTCCCTTTGCACTTTGTGTCACATTTTTTGTGATTTGAAGTCATTCAATTTATTTCATGTTCATTCCCCTTGATTTATTTTCCTTTCATTCCACATTGGTTAAAACTAGGTCTAAGTCAATATAAACTTTTATTTCACATGAATAAACAAGACTCTTAGACCTCAGGCTCTCTAAGTTATCTTTCTTAGAAACCAAGTCCAAAGTTTTCAAATGATAGTCATTTTTAGCACCCATATTTGGTTCTCTAAATATGTATAGAGGATGAACATAAAAATCAATCCAAATTTAAAATCCATATCATTTAAAACAAAAGGAAATGATCAAAAGGAAATATAAAAATAAAAAGTCAACATCACACCAAAATACATGATTTATAACACATCTCCTATCTCTCATCTAAGCTTAAACTCCACAGTTGGCCTCATAATAGAGATGAGCTCCATTAGGGTGTGGTATGCCAATAGATTAGGACAGGAGAATTAAAATAATAATAATCTATAGTTCCACCTAATTTATCACATAAATACCCAATATTTACAATAAATAGATGACTCCATAAGGTGTCTTGAGGAATGGGGAACATGTTGTGAGAAGGTATGTCCATTTTAATTTTCATGCATATACCATTCATGGGATGGAATTCATAATTTATGTGATGACCAAATGTTTTTATGGTTAAGATAATTTATTTAGATTCCTTAATGTTGAAATTCCTCTTGTTCTGACAAATCTAATTTTAGTGTCTTCACTTCGATAAGGAGTTTCTCTACCTTGATTTTTCTTCATTTCCCCCACCACCCATTTCATTTCCTCTCCTGATAGGCAAGTTTGATTCTAAATATATTTCCCCACTTATATGTTCCCTCTTACTCACATATTAAAACATGATAAAACTATTTTTTTTGGATTTTATCTATCTTTAGAACTAAACAATATGCTTGAGTGACTATGGATTATTTTCTGTACACCATTGATTTACATTTATAGAATTACCTTGGTTCTATTTGAAATTTTGTTATCGTCTCTTTTTTTGGACAACTATGTCTATTTATATAGTTCCTTTACCTCCTTTTTTTAATAAAACTACATCCATTTCTACGTTCAATACTTTTCCATTTTTGAGTGAGGTTGGATTGTTACTTCTCACTCACCAATGTTGTTTTCTCTTTTATGTACTTTTTATATTGATGATTGAGCAAGGATTGTTACTGCTCACTCATCAATGTAATTTTACCATTTTTATTTCCCATATTTGTTTAAGGATCGTTACTAAATTTCACATTGATGTTTGATTACAATTTTTTTACTTGTATCCTTAGTTTGATTTGGTTTGTTTACATTTCTTACCTAAGATTTTTTGTTTGATTTTTTGGTCATGTAGTAGCCTTGGATTTTTGGTTACCTAATTTATTCAAAAAATTTAAATTGGTAATTTAGTCCTAACTTAGAATTTATCACCCTATCTTACCAAATTTATAAGTACATCATGCCTACACAGTTTAGTTATCTTAACATTCCTATATTTGTTTGATTTTTCTCTTTAGTTTTATATCATTGGGTTTGTCCAAAGTAGTCTTTATGCCCTCCATAATCAAAACTAAAAACACAATAGACAAACATTCAATGATAATGGTAGGTCAAGGTACACATACATTAATTTTTCATTTATTTCATTTCTATAATTTACTTTTAGTTATTTTATGGTTTAAAATACTATAATTTATGTAGCTTCGGCATTGTGTGTTTCTATGTTCTTTTCCCAAAACACCATCCCATGTTACACCTGAGTGACACATGATGATATTTGAGTGGGGAATATGTATACACATTATATTTTCAAACTTTATCAATTACTAATGATTTCTCTCTTCAAAGAACCCATCGAGTCTTAATCTCTTTGAGTGTATTCCTTAAAGGGTGTATTAAGAAAGGGGTGGTTAGACCATTGGTTTTTTGTCCCCTATACCACCACTTAAAATCTACATAAAACCATATCCTATATACTTGAATAAGATTTTATACCTTATTTACACACTCCTACAAATAATTCACCGCCTTATTTATCCCCTACCTAAGACAAAAACTCTTTTTGACATTCACCAAACAAAGTTGGGCTAGGCCAACCCTATACTTAAATTATATTTGTAGGTTATGGGAATCCCTTGGCCAACCTAGTCTAATACCTAACATGATTTTATAAATTAATGATATAGGGTCTATTGGCTTGACTCTATTGGATAAACTTTTAAAAGGGTCTAGGGTTATATTCATATATATATACACATCTTTTTCACCATTTCTTAGAGAAATAAGAGTTAATCATTCATTTTCACTTATTTATAATCTATTCCTCCACCATTATACTTGAGGAGTCATTGCTTAGGGTTTACACTTGGAGAGAAGGACCTTTATCTTGTGAAATCTTGAGATTCACTAGGATATCCTTGGCTAGACTAGAGTCCATTATCCATCCTTAACTTCTTCAACAATACACAGCAACCTCTTGCAAATCACCATTGACCAAAGGAGAGATTGAATCTTGATGGGTTCATCTTCAAGGTAAGTATATCTAAAATTAATCCTATATTTTAATAGATATAAGTATCATAAGTAATGAATTTTGAATGTGTTTCTCTCTCCATGAATTATTTTTATATTTATACATACCTTAATTAGAATTATTTTATTCATGTTTAATTTTATGTTTATTACCCCCACTTTGTGTTGGAAGCAGAATCACTGAGAGGTGAAGGGGTGGATCAATGTCCTTAATAATATTTTAGTTTCTCTTCATCATTAATTCATTACCATTCATCAAGAAATATCAACCCAACATACATAATCATGAAGAAATCATTAATCAACCAAAGCAATACAGAAACAACCATAACACATAATATAAGTGGGAAATCCTCATGGGGGATAAAACCCACTGAAACAAATAGTCCTATAAATAAATGAATTAATATTTAATTGAGTACCAACCCAAAAATTATCACCAACCACTAATTCACCAAGCACCCACTTGGATTTATCAAGCACCAACTTACTAGGAGGCACCAACCCCCTTGTTGATCAAGCACCCACTCAATCAACACTTATGATGACTCATTACCCTCTCAACCACCAATTATTTTTCCACACTTTACTTTATTATTATCAACACCTAATGATGGTCTTATTTTTATCTCTTTCTTTCTTGTTCTCTCTATGAAATCAATGTCATACTCAATCTTTTATATGTTCTCTCTATACATCAACTACCTCATCATGGCATTATCAACATATTTAGGTCTCCAATACATATTTTATCATCTATGATAACCTCATAGATATATAATATTATCCTATCCTCATGAATTTTCTCTTAATCACAATCTACCCTCATGGTCTGGTCCTTGGTATTCATGATCACATTCAAAACTACCTCTCACCCAAGCAAATCTGTCATTGCTCAATAAGTCCTCTATCACCTTGACTATTTTACATAACCATTGATGTTAATATGTATACCTCATGTTAGATATTAATTACAACCATATTATTTTACACATTACCTCCTCCTCCTACTCCTCTGTGTGCTCTTTTATTCACTTGCACACATACTTGCCTGATACTATAATAGGCCTAATTAGCCTTGCTTTTATACAAGTCACTTGCTCTCTCACACCTTGGTCAGCCATGAAAAATTGTATAATATAATTACCATTAAAATAGGACATTTAAAATGTTAAAATAAATAATAAAACAATACATTAGGTTGGACATATCTTAATAGACTTCATTCCTTCTTTAGGTTTTATGGAGACCCATTAGGCCTTCTTAGTCACACATTACACTTGGCCTTCCTTAGAAAGCTTAAAAACATCTCATACATAAGGAAAACATAAAATTAAACTCAAATATACCTTATAAAACTTAAATTTATGTTCATAACACCATTTAATTCCAACCACCACCTAAACCATTTCTCAAAACATTGTTCACAATAGGCTTGTGTATACAAACAAAATCTATTTTGAATAACTGAAGCATAAACTTAATTTTTACAAAAAAATATAGAAAAAATCACATATATGGAATAATAATTACCTAATTTTCATAAAAAACTTCATTATATGCTTCAACTTGAGGTATATAGGCTCAAACTCTTCTCTACAAGATGCTTACTCTGAATTGCCAACTGGCTTCAAAACACAGTCAAGGAAACATGAACTTATAACACATAATTAAAAATAATAAAGTGATTTAAATAAATTAAAATTATATTATAAAATCATTATAACAACATAAAATTAAAAAATAATAATCTCTAATGGAAATTATTGGTCTTGTAGACCAATCTATTGACTTTCTTTCTCACAGACTTTACTCAACTACACAAGGCATTTTGGCTTTAATGTTTCAACATATTACACTAAATTTAAAAAATTATAAAAATAATGGATATGTAATATGTGTATAAATTAAAATAAAAATATTCATTTGACATTTCAATTCATAAGATAAGGTTTCAAACTCATCATTGTACCTTGTTCACTCAGAATTTCCAATTTCCCTTAAAGATTAGTCATGATGACTTTGAATTCCAACACATGTGTAGAAACATTAAAATACTTATGATGCATTAATATGATTATTATATATATTTATAACATTTAAAAACATAAAAACACTACGTTATAATGGAAAATATTAGACATATAGACCAATCTTTGGAGTTCTCTGTACACAAACCTCATTGAGCTAGACAAGTCAGCTTGAGAGAAACTTTTTGATATATAAAATGATATTAAAATATTATATTAATAATTAAAATATATTATAGGTATTTAAAAAATTATCCATGCACTTTTATTCATCCCTAATCTATGAAAACACATCCCTAATCAACCTTTTACTTTTGCCTGGTTTTCTCACTATCTGCACCATTAGGTCTATTAGTGATAGGTCAACTTATATGACTAGTTTAGCATAAATAAAATATATAACCTGATAAAAAAACATCATTTAAATAAAATAAAAGTATTAAAATTTTTCCTAAAATTATTTTCATACTTTGACTTGGTCAACTCTATCTGCTATAATAACTTTTTGAGAAACAAAGCCTTTCCTGTATGGTCTACTCACACACCTAAAAAAATAATAAAACCTAGAGGTTATTTGGAGAGTTTAATATAACCTAAAATCCCTTAAATATCCATATAAAACCATTTTTATCACTTTATAACAAGATCTTCAACATCAAGTCATTGTTAGGGTTCTTTAAGGGTTTAAACCAACTTTTAGACTTAACGATCATTCATAAAGCTTAAACCCTCATTCCAAAAACCAATGATGGAAAATTTGATATAGTACCCTTCCATATCTACCATGAATATATTAATTCCTCATGTAGATTATACACATTCTAGTTAACACTTGAAACCCCTTCTCGAGTAGACAACTCTTCATTATGTGCACTTGAGAGACCTTAAAACATATTTTCATGAATTTTATTGAAATAATTGACCTAAAACTTGGTCAAAACACATATTAAATCCTATAAAACCAATTTATATTCTCAAATTCTCATTATTATCTTTAAATCTAGATATCATACCTCATTTGGCCACCATCTCTCTCTTTTCTCTCTAGACTTTGACCTACAAGCTACATTAGACAACTCTTCATTATGTGCACTTGAGAGACCTTAAAACATATTTTCATGAATTTTATTGAAATAATTGACCTAAAACTTGGTCAAAACACCTATTAAATCCTATAAAACCACTTTAAATTCTCACATTCTCATTATTATCTTTAAATCTAGATATCATACCTCATTTGGCCACCATCTCTCTCTTTTCTCTCTAGACTTTGACCTACAAGCTACATTATTATTTGAATCTATCCTTATAACCATTATATAAGAACTCAACACATAATTTAAAAACTCAAAAAACCTATCTAATGATCAAAAACTATAAATTATTCTTCATATGTCTTATTAATAACTCATGTTATTTTATTAGGCCAAACAAGGTCTAGAGGTGGCCTAGTTGCATACTAGGTCTTACCCATATATTCTTACCCTAAGAATCCCTTGAGTGATCCATAGCCTCATAAACATGATTAAACAAATTCATAAATCCTATTATTGTGATATTTAAAAGACCATATTTTTAGCTCGATGGAGCATCTTTGGAGCTACTTGTGTAGATCTTCAGAGCTCGACTAAGGATATTTGTAGCTCACTATGTTTTATGCCGAGTCTTCAAAACTATTGAAAAAAATGTGTTACAAAAATTATTTATGAATTATCAATCATTAAAATCCTCTCTCAATGGATAGACATTAGTTGCTTAACTTCTTTTTCAATTAGGCATACAAGCTCTTACCCGACACACCATGTATCTTGACATCAATGACATCCACATTGACATAAAATGATATCAATCTTGAAATCAATGATAAAACTTATAAAAAAATCCCTCTTTGTCATTTATGTAAAAACATTATTCAAAATAACCATTCTCATCTCCCCTAGTTTGGTCAAACTCCCTCTTCATTCTAATCTTTCTCCCCCTTTGACATTAATGACAAAAGGTTTTCCACAAGTTGGCATTTGATCCTTAGACCTAATATTAATAAACCATGTCCAAAAATAACTAAAGCATCATATATATGCCCCACCTATCACAATTATCATCTCCATATACTTGTTATTGACATGATTTATATTGAGTTTAAAATATACTAACTATTAACCAACCTGATGTAAACCTTGATCCACTAGTTCACCATAACATCATACCTCTTTGTTTCCATTAATGAACCTTATACCTCCATGAATCTTGAATTTTGTATCTTTATTTTTGACATCCTTACCCACATATGAGATACCTTTGATGACTGATCAATACACCTCTTGCACTCATATTTAGCTCATAGATACCTCAAGTCTTTTCATCATAGTATTTGACTATCATCTTGAATCTTAGAGATAAAACCATGTCTACCTAATTTTCAAATCATTATGCCATCAACTTATCTAACTCATACTTATTTGAAGATAAAGGGACTCCCCTTTATGCTTCATATCATGTGCACTCATTATTCTAATTAACTCCTCCTTTGGGTCTTGTTACCTTAATGCATATATGCTCAACAATCATACAAACACAAACAAGGATACATACTCATACTTCACTTCACAAAAACTGATAGATACCTATTCAAAACTCACTTATGGATTCCCCCTTAGTATTTAAAACATATGCACTCACCATTTGGACTTGCAGAACATCCTCAAAAAACTCGCACAATCAATCATACTATGCATGCATACATGGAACATATGAACCATTACATACCTTTATACATCTTGAATCCATCTCATCTGTAAACATAAGGATGGATAATATCCATCTTCATTTCCTTGATTATGTTCCACCATAATTCTATCATGTTTTCATATCTATATAACATCTTTCAAAGCTATAAAAAGCATCCACCATGCTTCTACTTATAGTTGAGTGTCTCCATAAAGCCTAATAGAGTCATCCCTCATTAGAACAACATAAATTTAAGATATTCATAGATATCCATACTCTCACAAGATTGAGTATTATTCAACATCCTTATAGGCTTGAGTGTCAACTTAGGCTTGACCTTTGACTTGGCTTCTTCATCATCCTTATAAGCTGACAAAGAATACTCTTGATATTATTTCAAATCTGACTTATTCTCTACAATAGTAAACATCCTACCTTGGTTTATGATTTGATCATGACTAACCTTGTCATCATTATTCTTCTCAATCTGAGCTGATACTAAACATTCTTGGCATTCTACCCTGGTAATTATCTCACCTTGATCCATAGGCTGATCATAACTAGTTATCACCTTATTTGGTCTCCATATCAACATTTTTTTTGACTTGAGGACTTATTCAATATGATCTTATAAAATCTTGTACTATGACTGACACATTGACACTCATAGAAAATAACCTAACTCTTGTTAGACATACCTCTTGATTGATGTGGTCTATGATCTCTTCTTTACCATAGTCCCATGAAAACTTAATCTTGAGTGGCATCCTTCTACATTCCTTTAATTTATGTCCATATTGATAACAAGAAAAACATTGACCATTGAAATCATTGAAATACCTTATAAAATTAGGTTGTATAATAAAATTTGTCTTCATTTTGACCTTCTTATTCATATTAGCATTCTCCTTATTCACCTTTTTATCTAATTTGAAACTAAGACCTATCTTATCATTACCAGACTTCTAACCACTTAATATGTCATTTATATCCTTAGTGTTCTTTTCAAACTTTTCATAGGTCCTCATCTTTTTTTTACAAGCTACTCATGATCAAATTTCAAATAATATAGCTATGTATTCAATTGGTCATACTTAGCTTTCATTGATATAAACCTTGAATTGACATCCTCTAGCTGAATCCCAATATCCTTGATAGTCTTCTTTTGATGATTTATATCATCAAGGGCACTTATAATGTTAGCTTCAAGGTCTACTTTAGCTTCTCCTTCTGTACTTTCATAGTATACTTCTTCATCATACATGTTTTCTTATTTTTGTCAATCACAAGACATCTGTACTTTTTAGGATCACCTTAAATTGATTGAACTTGTCTTGAAAAGGACCAAGCTCTAATACCAATTATTGGAAGCACAATCACTTAGGGGGGAATGAATTAGTGTCCTTAATACTCTTTTAGTTTTAGTTCATCACTCATTTATTACCATTCATCAATAAATATCAACCTAATGTGCATGAGCATAAATAAATCATTAATCAACCAAATCAATTCATAAACAACCATAACACATCGTATAAGTGATAAAACCTCATGGCGGATAAAACCCACTAAAAAAATATTAGAAAATATTTTTATAATTTAATGATTCAATATTTAGTTAAGCACCAACCTAGGAAGGATCACCAAGCCCTAATTCACCAAGCACCCACTTGGCTTTAACAAGCACCAACTTTCTAGGAGGCACCAACCCCCTTGTTGATCAAGCACCCACTCAATAAAAACTTATGATGACTCATAACCCAATTAGCCACCAATTATTTGTAAAAATTTTATTTGATGCTTATAAACACCTGATAATGGTATTCTTCTGCTCTTTTTCTTTCTTTTGCTCTCTGTAACATCAATGTCATACTCAATCTTTTGTCTACTCTCTTTATACATTAGCTACCTCATCATGGCCTTATCAACATATTTAGGTATCTAATAAACCTATTATAATATATGAAAAAATCATATAATTATAATCTAATCCTCTCCTCAATAAGTTTATCTTAATCAAAATCTACCCTCATGATCTCCTCCTTGACACTCATGATCACATTCAAAACTACCTCTCACCCAAGCAAATATGTCATTGCTCAATAAGTCATATATCACCTTGATAATTTTACATATGCATGGATATTAATATGTATACCTATTTTTATATATTTATAACAACCCTATGATGGTCCACATGACCTCCTCCTACTCCTTCGTGTGCTCTATTATTTGCTTACACACATACTTGCCTAACACTAAAATAGGCCTAATTAGCCTTGCTTTTATACAAGTCACTTGATCTCACACACCTTGTTTGGACATGAACACTTGTATACTTTAATTTAACTTAAATATAACACATTAAAATCATTAATCAACCAATACATTAGGTTAGTCGTAGATTATTAGGCTACATTCCTTCTTTGGGTCTCATGGAGACCTATTAGGCCTTCTTAGTCACATGTTACACATGGCATTCTTTGGAACACTTCCAAAATTATCATATATCAGTATCACATAAAATTAAAATAAAATATAAATTATAAAATTTAACTTTAGGTCCATAATACCTTTTATGTCCAGCCACCACTTGAACCTTTTCTCAAAACATTGTTCACAATAGGCCTGTGCATACACAAAAAATCTCTTTTGAATAGTTGAAGCATAGACTCAATTTTTTGAAACAACCATGGAAAAATATAATATATAAATAATATTTATGACCTAAAGGTAATTAAAAACTTTATTATATGCTTTAACTCAAGGTATACAGGCTTAAACTCTTCTCTACAAGATGCTTACTTTGAACTACCAATCAATTTTAAAACACAGTCAAGGAAACATGAAATTATAACACCTAATTGAACATAATAAAGATATTTTAATACATTAAAATTACATTATAAAGTAATTATAACAACCTAAAATAAACATATCATAATATCTAGTGAAAATTATTGGTTTTGTAGACCAATTTCTTGACTTTCTCTCTCACAGACTTCACTCAGCTAGACAAGCCATTTTGGATTTAATGTTTTAAACTCTTACAATAAATTTAAAAAATTATAAAAGGAATGGATAATTAATATATATCTAAATTTAAATCATGATATTAAATATACACTTCAATTTATAATATAAGGTTTCAAACTCATCACTGTACCTTATTCACTCAGAATTGTTAGTACCCCTTAAAGATCAATCATGATGACTTTGAATTCCAAAACATATGTAAACACATTAAAATAATTATGATTCATTAATATTATACTTATATATCTTAATAACATCTCCAAATTCAAAAAAAACTAAGGTATAATGGAAAATATTAGACATAGAGACCAATCTCTTGACCTCCTGTACACAGACCTCACTGAGCTAGACAAGTCAACTTGAGATCAAATTTTTTATATATAAAATGATATCAAAATAATATATTAATAATTAACATGTATTATATGTATTTAAAAAATTATCCATGCAATTTTATTCTTACCTAATCCAAGACAACACATCCCTAATCAACTTTTCACTTTTGCCTCGTTTTCTCACTATATGTACCATTAGGTATGTTAGCAATAGGTCAAATTATATTACTAGTTTAGAATAAATAAATGATATAAAATTATAAAAAAACATCATTTACATAAAATAAAAATATAAAACTTTTTCCTCCAATGATTTTCATACTTTTACTTCGTCAAATTTGTTTACTACAACAATTTTTTGAAAAACTAGCCCTTTCTTATAGTGTTTGCTCACACACTTGACAAAAATATCACACATAGAGGTGACTAGTAGAGTTTAATATAAACTAGATTCATTTAAATTTCCATATAAAACCGTTCTTATCACTTTATAACAATATCTTCAACATTAGGTCATTGTTGGGGTTCTTTGAGGATTTAAACCAACTTCTAGTCTTAATGATCATTCATAAAGCTTAACCCCTCCTTATAAAAACCAATACTTGGAAATTTGAGATAGGAACTTTACCCATATTCCATTAATATATTAGGTCCTCATGCATATTATTCACATGAAAAATAACACTTCAAATACCTTATCAGGTAGACAACTCTTCATTTAGTGCACTTGATAGACCTTAAAACTTATTTTCATGTTATTTTTGAAAACTTTAACATTATAATTAGTAAAAACACTTATGAAAACATATCACACCACTAAAAATTATTAAATTCTCATTATTACCTTTAAATATGGATCTCATACCTCATTTGGCCACTATCTCTCTCTTTACTCTCTAGACCTTGACCTGCAAGCTACATTAGTCCTTGAAATTATCCTTCTAAACACTATCCAAGATCTCAACACCTATGTAAAAAATTTGAAAAAACTCTCTCATTATTAAACACTATTAATTATTATTAATATGTCTTATCAACAACTCATGATGCTTCATTAGGCCAAGTAAGGTCTAGAGGTGGTCTAGTTGCATACTAGGTATGTAGGTCTTACCCATGTATGCTTACCTTGAGAATCACTTGAATTCTACAAAACCTCATATAATGATCAAAAAAATAATATGGCCTCTTATTTATATCTTCAATAGAACATATTTGTAACTCGATAGAGCATCTTCAAAGCTTGACTAAGGATCTTCATAGCTCACTATGTTCTATGTCAAGTCTTCAAAATTGTAGCCAAAACTATTAATGACTTATCAAGCCTTCAAATTATCTCTCAGTAGGGAGAAATTAGGTTTCATGTCTTCCTTGTAATATCATACATATAATCTCATACCCCACATACCATTCATCTTGACATTAATGACATCAACCTTGACATCAAATTATATCAATCTTGACATCAATTAAAACACTTCTCAACACTTTATGCTACAAGATTTGATGAGTATTAGATTATATTTTAATTTAATTTGTATTTACTTTGTGAATATAATAAAACATAGGACCTAACTAGGGTTATCACATGGTGTTGCTTGAATAGAGTATTTGGAACCCTCTCTAGTGACATTATTATGGTAAGGGACCCCTTAGTTAGGTCTAGTAGATCTATATTTGTCATGACCCTAATTATCTAAATGTATCAACAAGTAGAAGTGTAAGTGTGATTTATCTTCTATGAACTATGATTGATTTGTAGGTTAGCTATAATTTAACTTATATATATGCCTTAAATAAGATCAATCAAATAGATCCTATGTTACTTGTAAAATTAGGTAAGAACCTATGAATTTTGTAGATATAACATATGATTACCTATGATATGAATGTAAGTAAGAAAGGATTCCAAATATTAAGCCTATGGCACAAAGATGTATCTCTCACTAGACCTCAAAGAATATATACTATGATTGTACAATAAATGATTGTAATTGAAAAAACTAATACTGGGTTAGAATTATTTTAAAATATAAGCTACCAAGTTTAACCAAATGGGGTCCAAGGCAAATTAAAGTGATTTATGTCAAGTATAATAAATCCTATAGCCACACTAGGTTATTTAGTGTTGAGAATGCCTAAAAAAGGATACACATGCCTATATTCATAAACAAACAAACAACATATTATCTACTAAGTAAATAAATGAAAGATCATAGGGATAGAATATACTTTTCTTAGAGTGGGCCTTTCGACACTTTAATCTTAGCCTTGGCTCAAGTGCAGATTTGTAAGAGAATTGTATAGGTTAATGACCCCAAATAGCTGAATGAAGACCTAAGATATGTCAAATGATTCCAAGATCAATTGAACAACAAAGCTTTTGTGGTCAACCTTTATAGAGAACCTGTATAAAATATTAAAACCCTCAAGAGAAAGAAACTTGTCTCACCAAAGAGAAGTTGTATAAATAATATTTGCATTAGTTATAAAAGTAATAGGAAAGGTACATTTATAAGTGAAAGTTTGACAAGTCCTAACAACCTCATTCATGTGGGATAAACTTTCACTAATGACCTAGAATAACCTAAGCAAGTTAAAATAGGTTGTGTAGATAAAACCAAGTGGGATAAAAGTATACACCAACACCCCCTTAAGCATAGCTTAAGTGGGTAGAATAATTAGGTATTGGTAATGAGGCCTGATGAGGTACCTAATCAAAATGTAACTCCCATAAAGTGGAGAAAAGGATAAAACCTGTAGAAACAAAACTCTTCCCCAAAATAGAGTAAAGTGAGAAATAATGTTTTCTCTAAGATGTCGAACACAATCAAAATTATATCCAAAAGTAAGATAAATAAATCATATAGAGAGGAGAACTAATAAGTCCCCATAGAATATTTTGAAGATGCCTCTAGTAGATATGACAAAATGATGAATGTCACTGATGTGATCCTCTACCTAAAGATTGAATAAGCTCTATCTACATCGAATAATGTTTCTTACCTTTGAAAAATGAATAACACAAATGGTGTAATAAGAGTCTTCCCATTTCATAAATTAATATGAAGGAGGTATTGGTACAAAACACTCTTAGTAGGATCTAAAACAAAAGTGTGGCATAGGTCTAGAAAGATTATGCACAAGAAATAAATGTAATACTACTGAAGTGAACATGTTAAAAGAACCTATAACGAAGATTGAATCTCCCTAAAATATTGAATGGGTTTACCAAATGCCTAATAGAACTCTAACTAAGGAAATGTACTCCTTATTCATAGTAAGAAGTCCAATTACTCTATGAAATGATGGTGCAATAGGAATAGAGGTAGCAAAGGACTATATAATGCCCTGTACCTATGGAATAGACTATCCAATATTTTTTGAGTCTTGAATTAGTATGCCTACACCCCATAATGTCTAAAGTGGACCAGAGTAGGTGGATCAAGAAATAAATCAATATCTAGACAATGATAAGGAGATGGTGGAGGTGTGTCCTCCTCACTACTATATCATATTTGCCAAAATAAGATTACTTAGTCTTAGAAATGTACTTAGACTAAAAAGTGTCATCAAGTATAGGTAAGTTTGATGAATAAGAATGGCATGGATCATTTTTTGAAGGAATGTCCATGTGAAGTGGAGATTATATCTCAATAACCCTCAAATTTAAATAAGATACTATAGATGAATCACTCAGATATGTAGACTAAATATCCATAGAAAGAGAAGAGTCATCAATGCTCTCATAAGGTGTACACTCATTGCAAATAGTATAGGCCTTTGAATTACCAATATATGAATACTATAGAATAGTAACATCTAAAATAGGGACAAAATCAAAATATGTACTAGGACAATTGAGGTTAGGTATAACCTCATTCTATAGTGGTGGCTCAGTAAAAGGAATAACATTGTCCACCATGGATGTGTCATCACAAAAAATAGGAGTAGGTGGAAAGATTAAAATAGTATATGAAGAGATCATAGAATGTGGATGAGAAGGTGTGATGTAAATCTCATTAGGATCTATAAAAAAAGACTGTAAGATGCTCCTAATAGTGCAAGCATACATTGTATATTCCACATGGCAACAAAGATATATGAAAACATGTAATAGTAAGATGCCAAAAAACTTGTCACAAGTCTGATCCCACATATTGAATTAACTTGAGTTATAAGGGGCATGAATATGTCCATATAAAAATGGAATATAATTCTTTCTCATGAGCAAGTGTTCCATGTAAGCATGCCAAAAAGCATAGTTGGTATTTTTAAGAAGAACTAATGGTGTAGAATTAAATTTACCCCATGAGTTTCCCTAACATGAAGACAAAATGACTAAGATATGACACCAAATAAGTTCACAAATGCAAAAAATAAATTCAATTACCCCCTAAGAATAAGTCATGCTCATGAAGAGGATGTTGGGCACAATCGATAATGCATCTAAATGAGCAATAAGTGCATGAATTAACACCATGTAAAAAAGAGAATGTGTAGAATAGACACCAAATAATGCATAATACCACACAATACCCCCTACTATCAACAATAACCCACCATAATGTCATATATATAATCATGTTCATATAGACAATGGGCACAACCAAGAATGTGTCTTGAGTAGTATGTGAGTACAAAGAACTGGAGGGATGTTAGGCTTTGTTGATAATGTGTCTAAGAGATAAAATATTTGAATAACTTAAGTGGATATAGAAGGCCCAATAATAGCACCAATACATAGAACATGAAAAAATAAGTACTTTTGAATCAGATGACATTCAAATCTGAGCTAGCAATAAAAATTTGTCTTTGAAAATCTAATTGCATGAAAAATTTAGTGGCAAGAGGGTGGAAAGTTTTTGATAAAATTACCCAAAGAAATTTTATACATCAACTTTCAAAATAAAAACTTAAGCCTCTCTTGATAAAAATTTAAGCATTTTTTGGGTTATAAGTGACCATGGGCTTAATTTACATATTACTAAGGAGTAAGGGTTAATTTGGATTCTTTCCTCATGTGACCACACTATATGACCAAGGGTATAAGGGGTAGGGTTAGGTATCTCATCCTTAATGATGCCACTTTACACTATGATGTGACTTGGGGAGTGATGTCACTCCTAAAATGTCCCTTTTTTACTAATGAATAGTGTTACAAACCCCTATCTTACATTTGATAGTTGTACACATGTCATAAGGAGTCCTTGGCCTTAAAATTGGTGCCTTTATGGAATTTAAATACATCTAAGAGTTTATTTTCATCCTTTCATGGTGGTAAGATGTCCTTCAGACCTGTGGACCCATGGAGGCATGAACACATGATGAGTTGATCTATGTCATCATAGATTTGATGGTTGGGCCTTCAGACCTTAGGACCCATAGAGACACAAATAAAAAACATGTAGTACTCATGTCACCATGTTTTCCATGGTTGGACCATCAAACCCATGATCACATGAAGCAAATTCAATCTAACACATTATCACTTAGATTTAGGTTAGGTCAGTTAGTCAATGAACTCATAAAGGTGCAAGCACATGGAGCCAAGGGTCTACATTACTATACATAGTTGAGGTAGGTTAGATGGGTATTTAGGAATGTGATTATGCAAAGTACAGATAAGGGGTGGAACACAACCATTCTATGCATGTAAACGTAGTCAAAGGCTTGTTGAAAGGATTTTTCCAAAAAATTATAAGTCTACTATTTTTACACAACATCCTAACTAGTGAAAGGGCCTACAAGATGAACCCAAATCTTAAAAAATTGACTTGACCTTCTATAAAATAGGTAAATACCCACTTGGTAATCTATAAAATCCATAAAATATTTTTTATTGAAGACTTCAATGGTACATAAATGCACAAAAGCCAAGAAAACTACCTCGAACCTTCCAAAAAAGGTTGAAAATGATTGTCATAAAACTAGGTCATGTTTACAATCAATCTTAGGGTTTTGGCACCCTTTGAATCTAATGACACTATCCATTTTTCATATAGAGACACTAGATATAAATATCTACATGATTTTTTGAGAAACCCCACTAAATCCTCAAAAACTAAAATCAAGAAAACAAAAGGAATGTAATGAACAGATCTCGCCAAGATTCAAATAGTAAAAAAACTATTAAAATGGCTCTAAAACCATGTTAGATAATGCCAAGATCAACTAAAAAATGAAACTTTCATGGTAAACTTATATGGATAATCTGCATAAAATCTTAAAACCCTCAAGAGAGAAATTTGTCTCACTAAAGAGAAGTTGTAGAAAAAAATATTCATTAGCCATAAAATTAATAAGAAAGGTACATTTATAGGTGAAAGTTTGACAAGTTCCAAAAACCTCATGCATATGAGATAAACTTTCACTAATGATCAATAATAACCTAAGCAAGCTAAAATAGACCATGTAGACAAAACCTAGTGGGACAAAAGTCTACATCAACAAGATATCCTTAGCTAGGAACTCCCAATTACTCTTCCTCTTAAACTTCAATGACATGACAAGACAAGAATACTCAAGACAATATATTAAGCATCTAACTCTCCTAAATGTATTTAGGGTATAAGTATGAGTGAATAAAGTGTGAATGATATGATATGAATGAAATCTAACCCCTATATTTACTGATCCATTATCCAAAAAAACCTAAACACTAAGCTAATGGTATTGGCCCAATGGATACAATTCAAAGAAGTTAGTTGACACAAAATGGTATTAGCTAGGTAGATATAGTATAGATATTACAAAACATGACCAAAATTAAATTGGTTTAACTAATATAATATAGGAAAGGTGAAGTTAAAAATATATGGTATTGGCTAGATCGATACAATATGATATAGGGAAGCTAACAAGACATGAGATAAAATGGAGAGATAAATGGAAATAAACTTATAGGAGGTCAAACTAATAGTATCAATGGTATAATCATAATATTATATAAACATATCTCACAAATCACCATGATCCTTTCCCACACCATTTCTAGTGCACCCTTTAAGGTATGCACTCGGGGAGATTGATGCATCAAAAAGCCATTACAAGACAAAGTGTCAGTAAATGATAAAGTGCAAAATATTATATATATATATATATATATATATATATATATATATATATATATATATATATATATATATATACATACATACATACATTGGAAAACCCCCTTAAAATTTCAAGTTCATATTAATTTTATAATTTTTTAAGTAAAAATTAATGCCAGAAAATTAAACTGCTAGATTTAATAATTGAGGCATACTTCTAAGTAAATCATTTCATAACATAGATAAGATCACCTTTCTAGTGTTGAATATGTCCACTTTAGTGTCCTATTAGTGGGAAACTTTTGACATATAATGTATGTATGTATGTATGTGTATATATATATATATATATATATATATATATATATATATACATACATACATACATACATACATACATACATACATTATATGTCAAAAGTTTCCCACTAATAGGACACTAAAGTGGACATATTCAACACTAGAAAGGTGATCTTATCTATGTTATGAAATGATTTACTTAGAAGTATGCCTCAATTATTAAATCTAGCAGTTTAATTTTCTGGCATTAATTTTTACTTAAAAATTTATAAAATTAATATGAACTTGAAATTTTAAGGGGGTTTTCCATTAAAACAACAAATTCACATATTGTGTAAATGGAGTGGTTTTTGGGACAATCACTATCACAAGTTCACAAAATTGATTGAAGAGTTCATTGCATGACTCCTTAAGGTCATCCCAAATGAGCTTCTAGATGTCTAAGGATGCCACAATGAATGATTTTTAGGCAACACTCATTTTCCTCTTAGTATTATCTTCTTTAATATACTTATAAAATGAGCCTTTCATTAAATCTTGTAATCCCTCTTTCAAATTTTGTGCTCACAATCATCATTTCATTAAATCTAGACATATTCTAGTCTAGATTAAAACTTGAAATTGTCTTTATTAGTTTTTATAGTATCAAATAATAGAATTCAACTTTTTTATTATCAAATTCCAATTTAGAGTTTTTTTAATAATATATCAAATTACAAGATTCTAATACAAGGCTTATTAGATTCCAATTTAAAGGTTTTTGGAATTTAGTGTTTAATAACTAGATTTCATAATATAATAGATCAAAATAATATTGTGATTGTTGTGAACAATGGTAGTAATTAATATTATTTTTGATCTATTTGACTCAAAATTGATGATGAGAAAAATCAAGACATTTATCACATTTAAAAAAATATATTACCATACTTAGTGTAGAAACATCATCACAAATATCCATGTAACATAGACAAAATATGATAAATAAACTCATGTAACATTTAAAAGATCAAAATTACCATAAATATACCTTAGTAGTTTGAAAAAAAAATTAAAAATAAATCCATGTAAGATTTAACTGATAAAATATTAATTTATATATAATTATAGACAAAAAAATTTTAATACCATAAATTACCATAATTTTTTTAATTACCATATATATTAAGTATGTAAATATTATCATAAACAATTGGTTTAGTGAACACTCAATGAAATACATTTACAACTTTCCTTACATCTGTGACATATTTTACATGTAGGAAAAACAATCATAAATCATGTAGTAAATAATTGTCTTTAGATAAAAATTTAATTAAAGTATTTGAAATGATATGAACTACAACACCATTTAGGTTGAATATAATCAATGTTGACAATTTATCTTTTTAATATGAAAACAACAAATTATTTTAATACAAAGTAGTACAAGATAACTCAATGAAAGTCATTAAGATAAATTTCATCTAAATAATCAATTGTATATGCAAGAGAGATTTCATCTCTAAATCTAAATTTTAACTAAAGTTGTTTATATAACTTAGCACACATACAATGCAACTCAATCACAGTCACTTGTTTATATATATTTATATAATAAATACAAATAAATATAAGATAATTTAATCAAAGTCACTAATGGTTTATTTTTATGTTTTTAAAGAGTGAATATATTTAGGTGAAAACCCACATGCTCTAACCATGTACATAACTGTATATTTATTTTCCTATTAGAATATCGTGTGTTATCAAACTTATAGATAGAAGGCAATATAAATTATTTCTTGTGTGATAGCAACAAAACAAATTTTTTCATCTATGAAAAATATGTTTTTTGATCCATACTCATGTGCATACTTGTCTAGAACCAATTTCATGTTTGATTTATAATTGCACAATATTTCCTTTCTTTGATCTAGGAAATTTGTCACCTATCTCACATTGTGATATCCCCTAACTAAAAAAAATTCAAAATTTTATAGCTAGTCAAATTGTTGAATGAAATAACAAAGTGCACTTGAGTCCAAATAAGTAAACCAAAACCCAATATCAAAACATTTATTTGTAATCTTCAACAAGTCAGGGCTAAATGCATGGTCAAAATATCTATAACATGAATACAATAAATTATATTATATATTTTATGATATAAATTTATTAATCCCTATAACTCCAAAAAATAGTTCTTCCACTCTTACCACCAATGACTTCCTTCCAACTAGAATGAGATCTAAAAATATGTCAAAAAATAGTTTTTAATATTAGTGTAATAAGATGCAATCAAACATAATAATTTCACTATGATTAATTATATTTTATAAAATTAAATCCAAAATTGAATGAACATTTTTTTTTGAATTAGATAATTAATAGTGTTTAGCATCATTGTAGTAAGTTCTACTTAGACAAAATTATTAGTATCTCCATGTTTAAGTATTCATTTTATAAAAACAAAACTTGAATGAAATTTTGTATATCCTAAGCCTAAGATTCACTTTCTTCCATATTTATTAAGTCCCTAAGACAATTGGACCCCACCATAATATAAAATGTGTTTAATTTTCCAATTAATTCATAGAGTCTTATAATGTTACATTGAGACTAATGCACTCTATGATTTCCATGATTCTGTGACCATGTTTGATTGTTGCATATTTTATTTTGCCTACAAAGAACTTAAGTTATATTTTGATCATTGTGACCCATTTTGACTACCACATGTTTGATTTATTAATTTTAATGTCCAATTATGTATATTTGTCATGCATAGGAGGAAAGGAAAAAAACATGACAAAAATATTAAACAAATTTCATTAACCAATAAATCTATGTATTTAATTTAGTTCACAAAAAAAGAAAAATTTAGTTTATTATTTTGTTACCTCATGTGCCTTGGATGGTCCCCACATATTTTATTTTTATCACAAGATTTATTAAAGTGATATTTTTCATATGTTTGATTCTTTATCACTTTGTTTATTATGTAAATAAAGGTGTAGACCTATGAAAATATAAATCCAATTTTAAAGTCCAACAAATCTACAAACCTTGCATAAAGTTATTTGAAAGTTTGAGACACCTCATGAGTCTTGACTGTAGAATAATCACAATCTACCACATGCATAAATAAAATCTAATAAGAAAAAGACAAGATAGTATGAAGACTTATAATTTGATGAGGACATATTTCATAGGGTTTTAGCACATGGTCATGATAACACTAAATATGGAAAGTGAAGACATAAAAGGATCTATAAGGTGAAGACTAAAATTCACTACATTCATTAATTTTGAAATCTTGAGGCACTATGTGATCCCATTCCCATGGAACAATAACATACTACCACATGATTCAATTTGAGTGGACACTATAAATATCAAAGAGGAAGAAAGACTTAGATCTTCAATAAAGACATGCAAAAAGGTGAACTACACAAATAATATAGGAGCATCAAACTAGGAAATATAGTTCAGTGTGTTTTGTCATCATTTTAAGTTTATTCAAGTGTTATAAGTCCTATAAGTACCATATAAGGGTGTTAAATTCATTAGATAACTTTGTATTGGGTGTTATTGGCCTTGGGAGAGTTTCCCACTAAACCCCCATTTCAAATATTTTAATTGTGCTTAGTGAGTTTAGGGGTATTTTGAGTAGTTATCAAGAGTGTCATGTTATTAAAAGTTTGTGTAAGGTCATGTATGGCTCTTATATATGTGTGTGGGTGAAATATTAATGTACAGATTTCAATGTACTACCATGTCAAGGTAGTTGATATGAAAAGTAGTTGCCAAAATTAGTTACTCATGTATGGGAATAATAAATGAGTTTTTGGAAGGATAGATTGTATAATCATAGAATAGAAGTAAGTAAGAGATTAGAAAGTCAGTTAGGGATGGATAAGAGGTATAGTTAAGGAAGATCGTGATAATTAAGTGTAACAATGAAGAATTTTATACCCTATCCATGGT